>JAGVSP010001885.1:0-96193 GCA_022494985.1 Micrasema minimum
ATTTTACTGTTTTTACGCCCATAGGGCTTTTACATAGACATTTTCAAATGATTACACAGTAGGTAGCTATTCATTTACCGACAGAGATGGCATCCAGACACTGTTCCCTAAAATGCACTAGATTTGTGTTGAAAACATCAATATTGTTAGTATACTTGTTAGCCAGTGCGTGCATTCTTCGTATCGGTGAGTTAGCACTGTAAATTGGTCGATGATTGGCTACAGTAAAATAGTGCATTACTACGGGTAACTCGACCAGGCACTCGTATACTGATTAAATTTGTTAGTTGACAACAATATGTAAATATGTGTTTTTGAAATCCTTAAGTTTGAGGAACGCTGCAATATTTCATTCTATTCCCACGCTGGCTGACGTCACTGACCACAACCGCTGAAAATCTCCCATTTCGTATAATCCTCATGAAAGTGCATAATCTCAAATGTTTTCACATTACGATGAAACTTTGTGTCTCTCGTTAGAAAATTTCATTTAAGGCTGTACCTGAGGTCTGCGTTTAAAACGATTTTTTTAAATTGTATGGATTTTTTGAAAAAAAGTAAAGGGAAAACTTTTTTTTGTCATTTTTCGTTTTATCTTGCTTAATTCTAATTTCTCGAAAAAAAATGAAAAGCCCGTTTTGCGGCCAAATTTTGAGTGCGCCCCTAACTTGGTCTCACATGTTATAAATATTGGACAAAGAGCGTTTTTCTTAACCTCAACATGCCTCTTAATAATATAAATATAAAAGTGCACTAGAAATATGTATCTTTTTTTTAATTTCGAATTCAATTTTAAAATGCAATATTCTATAAATACTTTTTTAACCATATTTTAGAAATTTGCGATATCTCCTCTCGAGCCACCAAAGGCATTTAGGTACACACATTGTGTGCTAGAAAATTAGTTTGCGGCAGTAATTTTCATGAAGTTGTACTACTTACGCATGATTACAAACGTGAAAGTATTATCATAATTTATTATACATTACTTGCGAAGTGAAAGGAACGCAACTTTTGATGGTTTTAAAAAAAATATATTATATATAAGTATATCAATTTCGTTTACTTTTTTACGTCTTCTGACAGATTTATAGGGTTTTCTTTTGACATCAAAAACCAATCAAAAGTTTTTGTAGAATAATTTAATAAAAAACTTTTTATTGATAACATAACAAAAATAGGTCATCAAATTTTTTTTCTCAAAAAGAGTCCAACAAATTCGGGAAACGGGCCCATTTTGAATAACGCTTTTCTCTTAGGACGGATATTCACTACGGAAAAATATAAAAAAGTAAAAACATCACGCCGCGTAACTTCCCAGAATATAGGAATTAGCATCCAAACGGCATCGGTAAAAGCCTAAAACTTTAGGCGTTTATACATTTTTATGGTATTATACGACTCAACCAGGTTACATAATTTTTATACTCGGTGTAGAGAAAAATTATTGTGATGCTTATTTGATTGAAATTGTAAATTGTAAAAAAAACGTTAAAATGTAAAATTATGTTTTATATTACCAATCAGTCATCTTTTAATTGGAACACTGTGGAGGTACTTTAGTTGAATTCGAGATACCGTCTTTTGCCAACAGAATAAATTCTGGTTATACCAAAATCATATTTCTTTTTAAAAATGGTGGGCAATTTGTAGAATTACTAAATTGAAAATGCTATTCAATATATAACAATAAAATTTTCAGAGATATAATAATTTTAGAAAAAAACGAGAAAGCTTTGTTTCACATTTATTTTTGATACCGCGAGATTTATCCAAAGCTCACTAGTGGAAATATATATATATACTATACTATAAAACAACATCTTAACAGCATTTTAAGTTATATTTACTATAAATCAACCCTATTTCAATACACTTTCTGTTATTTTCCACCCGCAAACTCTTTTTGCATTCAAAATAAATATGATAAAGCAATATAAAGTCTTTTGCAAAATTCTCCGACCGTTCTTTTTTGTCAGTATTTATACGCGGATTTCACAATGCAAAATGAAATTCCTGATAAATTTCGGTACTAAGCTGAACGTGCCGAAGCATTTGAGAAATATATTACCCTAGTTTCTATTTGGTACTTTATGTAATGGTGTAAACTAAAGTTACGTGTACTTTTGTTTGTGTCCACTTCAGTAAATATTAGTGCATGGCGTACTGCATTAGATTATCAAATAACGTGTTTGTTTAATTAACTATTCTGCTTTTCCGTCGTAAGAATATACCATCACGTAACTATATGAATATGTAAGACTGGTCAAATTAATTGAATTAATACTTTTATTTAACCCTTTCAGTACCAACATTATTCTAGCCAGCCAAATCGTAAATGTTTTGCTTTTATAGATTCTATGATTTTTTAAAAGTATTTTTACGAAAACCATCACAGTTAAATGTTGCATGATTAACGAAAAAAACATGTACTTTATTTATGACATTGGGTCTAAAGGAGTGTAAAATAAAGAGTCGCATCATTTTTTTTTAAATCGAAATTTAATCAATGAAATAGTTAATTAACTATTTTTAAAATATTTGGGATTTTTAAAAGTAACACTAACCCCATAAAAATATTTCAATCGTAGTGACGAATGTGAACCGCCGAAATTAAAAAAGTGCTAAGCCGTATCATTATCAAGCTCGTAAACGAAAGTACGGTAGCAACGTATGATATACAATTATATTATATATATACAGGGTGTCCCAAGGCCATGCCACACGGAGGGAAAGTATATTAAATGAAATTTTATTTAAAGAAGACATCATTTTATTTTTTAAACTAAGTAGAACTGCATTCACGGATTTTTTCAAAATCGCCTGCCTCAACCGGGAATCGAACTCGCGTTAAGTGAAAAAAAAAAACACATATATTTTTTTAAAAAGAGTCGAAAGTGTTAATCATAAGGATTATTTTTTCCTTAATAACATAGCATCTTAAATGAAAGGAAGTCATAATATTTAAAAATCTTCCAAAAATCAAATGTTTATGTGAATATTTAGTATGTTTGTGGTTTATAAGTTAGTATAATAATGATGAATGTTACGCAATGTGTCAATTGATTGCTTAAAACAGTCGATAACAGGTTATAAGCTCCCCGAATCCATTAAAAATGTTAAAAACGATTTTTAATTGAGGCCAAACTCACAAAATTAGCAGTTTCCAATCCAGTAAGATAATTGTGTTTAAAACGTAAAATAAAAAAGATCTTACCGTTATGGGCAGCATCAGCTCGTGAGTTTCGTCACCCCTCCAGAGCCTCGACTCTGCAGGAAGAAGAGGAATATCGCAATCCAGCGCCTGAAGCCTCTCGTCCAGTCTTGTGGGAGCCCTGGCGGGGTACCCTCGCTCAACTGGACAAACTTCTGTAGTACTACTTGATGCTTCCGCAGCGCTGCTTAAAGTCGCAGTGCTTTCTTTATTTACATTAACTGGTTTCGTCACAACTATTGTTGACACTGGTGCTTGAGTGACTGTAATGCCTTTAGTGGACGCTTCTTCTGCCTTTACAGCGGCTGTAGATGTTGTTACTTTACTTGTTACTACTTCTACTGGCGTTGTAACTCTCGGTTTCTTAGCAACTACAGCTATTGTTGACCCAAGTTTTACAACGTGTTTTTTTTCTGGTTTTACAACAACGATTTTCTCTGTAGTTGCTGGTATTGTTGTCTTTCTCAGTGGCCTTACAGACGAAGTTTCAGGAATTGACGTAGTTGTGGATAAAACGTCACGTTTAGTTACATTTTGAACTATATTCGTTACTTCTATTGATGGTATTGTCGAAGCGTTCGACAAAAACGCGAGCACAGACAAAATCACTATTTTATCAAAGAACCCCATTGTCATTAATAAAATTAAACTGCTCTCACAATTCACATTCGCGTAGTTCTTTTGTAACTTGTCAATCACTAAACACAGTTTTCACATAAAAAATCTTTAGCGTTTCTTAGCCATTAGTTCTGCCTAAATTATTATCCTTTGTTCAAAAGAGAGAAGATTCTTCTTCTGAGGATTGTTTGAAAGGAAAGATCAAAGGAAACTCCCTAAAGTAAAGACTCTGCTCTCCATCCTCCTCTGAATTTTGAATCCTTTATGGAATGAACGTAGAACGTCTGAATTCACACCATCTGGAAAGAAAAAAAAATCCTTTTAATTTATTATTGCAATATTTTACGTAAATACTCTTATTTAACGAGTCTAAATATATGTGTTTCCCAAATTATTATATTTTACCCAATTCTAAAAATAAACCGATTCATCTAAATTTTTTTATCACGAAAGAATTTTTTATATATTTTTCTGTTTTTTTCCTCATAGGTATTTGTACAAAATAATTAAATTATGATTTATATTTTTTTATTTAAAACCAATAGATTTTTTCATTATTGGATGAACAGATGTCGTAAAAAATTCTAATCACTTGTAATCGGTGTATTTATTTAACTGTAAATGTTTTATAAGACATGTAGACTATTTTAGTATATCAAAATCACTATTCACTAAATAGGTAAATCTCACAATTATTCAGTGAAAAATACTAATCATAGCCATATATTTCAAAGCTTTGAATACTAATTAATACAATACTCAACCAACAACATGAACACTAAAAATGCAAAGTAAATATTGCTTTTTCGCTATTAAAAATAATTTGACTTCTTTTCTCTCCAAGAGAATAAACATGTCAACAATCTCACACTGCTAAGGTCAAGATTTAATTAATATCATCTTTAAATGATTTAAATTTTCTTCCTTCAGAAAGTAATTTAATATGTAATTAATATTCATAGAGATTTTTAAGCTTTTTTGTAAATTAAAACTGTATCGGCCTGTGGAAAAATCTCAAAGTTACCATGATGTTTTGTTAGCTTCGTTAGCGTTAACTGTATATTAATCATTATATAAACTTTACGGTTCAACTCTACAAATTAGGGACTTAAGATCACTTACTATTATGCCCATGGATTATGTAATTATGTATCAACTGGGACAAAGACACACCTTTACTCATATTCTTTCTTAATTAAAAATAGAAAACCCGGAAAAAAATTCTGTACGATATGCCTCAAAGAATTGGACATACTGTTGTGTGCCTATCTACTGATGTGTAAAATTCATACCATTCGACCAACTGACAGTCAGAAATGTTCATTTTAAAAACAGATTCTTTTTCAGCGACAAAAGTTTATTTTTCCGTAAGCAGCCCGTTATTGGCTGCTTTACCCTAAAGCAAAAATAATGTTCTCGGCATCACACATCTATAACTAAGTGCAACGTATCTCAATAATTTATTCATTTTCTAAAACAATTATTATTCGTTATTTTATTGTAATTTATTGACTAGTAAAACTTTAAACCCTACCAAGATTCGTCATCTTTACAATCCTCATTGTGACGACAGTATTAAAGATGACTCGGTCTAGTCTTTAGGGACAGTAATTTAGCATGCTCGTAGTGTACAGTAACTGGGTAGTTGGGTAGTTGAGCACGTTCTCATCATGCTGGCATCAGATAAAACTACCAACGACTCTCCAATATTGTGCTCTGACGTTTTTCCACCGCCGCCGCCGGCCCCGGCCACCCCCGCCGCAGAAGGGGGTAGAACGGTCAAGGGGTAGGATGCATATTGCCATCTTTTCGACAGTGTTTCACTCGTAAGGTCTACGGTCTACGGACTAATGAATAGAGGTAATAATTTGGCTGCTAGAACCATTTTTTAAATACATATGACTGAATTATCGGACAGATTCATTTATTCATTCACTGCCATATACATCATTAGGCGTAGATAAGGGAAAGAAAGAAGTTAAATACGATCAAAATTTTGAATAATTCTTCACAAATATTTTTCCAATTTTCAATCGAATCTCGAAATATTCGCAGTACATTCGATTAACCCGTTATCATCCTATCGTATTCCGGATGAAATTACTTCACAAAGGTAAACGCGGGGATCGAACCCCTTCAAATCTAGTGTCGTAGACGTCAAAAACACACCCCACTACTCCAATGAAAATTGCTGACGTTTCCCGTCATTCTATCAACGAAAGGGAGGGGAAATGGCATACCAAATTTCAAATTTAGCCCGCAGATATTAAGAACACCAATATTAAGGACAGTTCATTTTATTTAAATTCCATGAAATGAATTCTGATATAAATTACATATAAGTTATCTGATTAATTTAGTAACCCTATTAATCAACGTTTTCTTAAAATTTTGTTAAGTCATGATATGTTTCGCATTCAAAACATATTAATAACCTTCTTATTTTATTTTAAATAAACATATTAAACTGTACTATTTTTCGATTTTATTGCTAATCTAGATCTTTCAACAAGTAACATCTATCGATACAAATTATCATTAGTTATTACTTTACATACAAGTATTTTGACAATAATTGCTGGCAATAACATTTTGTTAGAATTCGTTGGCAAATTAATATTGATGCTTCAAGAAAACTTTTTAGACAATTTCAAAGTACATATATTAAATTTTAAAAATGGTAACTTTGTTACACTATTTTGAAAGTAATAAATTTCAAAAAATAACATTAAAGTTTATCTAGAAAATAATGTATTGCTATTTTCATTTATCACAGTATTATAAGTTTTTTCAGAATGAAAATAAGTGAAAAGGTTTTTAGGCCAGTTTTCCCTTGAAACCTAACACATTTAATAATTCATGATTTGTTGTACCCGACTTATATTAACTATACGATATTCGGCTGTTATACATCCCTCACCGTGAATTAATTAATTAAGACCTCTGTATGAATATCAACTCTTGTTTTCAACAAACAAACAGGGGTTGTTTGTTAAATACCACAGTTTGTAGAACCATTCTTGTACCAAACGTTTATTAATAAAACCAGCAAAGGATGAAGAAGCCATGTTTAATTATTTACAGCCGCAGCCTCTTGATTCCCGTTTCTAATTTGATCCTTTAATTTTAAGGAAAAACAATGGCATTAATCTACGGAACTTTCGAAAGCGTTTACAAGAAAGAAAAAAATTTAAGCTCAGATTCAAAAGTCATCATATTACACATTCACGTCATATTACACATCTACATCTTCTGAATCCTTGTACTGCGAGTTTTGTTACTCCAAGTTAAGTTAAATATTTTAAAAAAAAACAGTGATTTTTATACTTACACAATGAGGTAATCCACTGTTTTCTAAAGTTTTTAATATTTTTTTATAAGTTATTGATGAAGATACGATTTTTTAAAGTAGCACATTTCAAATATCGCGCCAAATACTACTATGTACCAAGTGCGTCATTTTTGCAGGAGTGACGTCATAAAATGGGCGGCTAACGGCATGGCACGGCTAACATATTTCTCCAGCCAATAACAAAACTGTCAAAAATCTATGCAAACGATTTCTCCAGCCAACTGTCAGTTAAACTGTCAACAGCTGTTCTAGGGAGAGTGAATGGCGGCCATCTTTAAAAACGGAAACGGAAAACTACACTTAGATACAAGGAGTGACGTCATTGTTTAAGATTTTGAAATGAATGCTATTTTCAACATTTTTTATTTATTTTTGGGTAAATTATTGAGATATTTCATCCGACTTCAAAATTTTTAAATATTCGCGTCTACACGAAAGCATTTTTAAAATTCAATTCCGGGTAGCAGTGGATTTCCTCATTAACACATGCTAAGAAGGGCCAATGTAAATAAATGTATATTTCTAAAGCATAGAGCAATTATAATTTTGATGACAATGATTAGCAACAGAGAAACTGACTAATTTATAGTTTATCCCAATATTTTTATTTATAAAAAAGCACCTATCAATTTTGAGCCATTTACCCTTGTCCTAAAAAGGGTAGAAGCAAAGAACAACCCCAAGGGAAACAAGTTTTTAAATGTAAACAAAGTCTGAATAACGTAAACTATTTTCGTCAAACAGACCTGCGTTCTTGTGTTTCATTCCGGAATTATGTATGGGCTTACCCTACAGATCCCACAAAATTTAGTATGAATACATGACATAGCATTTTTTCACACTCTGCATAGAAAGTTTAAAAGGGATTAGGTACTCTTGGGGGTTCATAGGTTTTATTGTTACTTTTCAGCTTCTTGTTACACGTCAGCTGTTTTCTTTACAGCCTCTAGTGATTGATGGACCAACTTTTCAAATTAACAGTAATTGGCTTTTTTCTCCGAATCACTATGTCTTCTACTGATATAGTGAGGAACCACCTTTGTTCAAACGCTAAAAACTTTTATTTTTGTCGATTTGTCTTTTTTTACAATCACAATTTTTTTTAAATAAGCGGGAAAATCTGGTAGTTTTTTGTGCTCAGATTACGCCACTCCGGTTAAAAAAGGCTTTGCTGGAAATTCTAGTATCAAAATACAGCCAAATAAAAAAAACTGACGGTAAAAACAAAGCTTTCACAATTTAGTAAATTCTGGAGCTTAAAACGGATTTAAAAACATGCAAAACAAAAACACGTCTCTTTTAATGATTTTTCACATAGTTGAATACAGTTAATAACTTTCTCTTTTTTCAATCATCAATTTATTTAATTAATTAGGAATATGAGCAATAAGATTATTTATAAACCTTTTAAATAAACAATTTTCAGAAATTCTGCATTATATTTATACTAATATCAATTGTGTTAACCCTTCCAAACATCCATAAAGCTTTAAATACCAATCCCAAAACTTTTTTGTTTTTTTTTAACTTGTATTTTTTATAATTATAATAATAGTGAAACCAAAACAATAAATACGTTTTTACCAGAAAAACATAACAGCATGAATTAATTAATAATGCGTGTTTCTGTAAACAGCGAAAAAATTAGTACAAATTTACTACAACAATTATAAAGTACCAATTTACTGGTGCAAAATAATTTTAATAAAGGTAAATTACAATAGTCGCAATTTATTTAGGAAGCATATTGTATAATAATTTAACAAAATCTGGAATATTTTTAATGGCTCTTTAAGTATAACACATATAAAATTTCTGCTTTAGTCATTTGTTGTTTCAGAATTCAGCGTCAAATGAAGAACAGCCTTCTATTACAGAGATTGCGCCGACTTCCCCGAATGTAGTAGATAAGTTTGTATGTAACATTCCCTTTGTGAATTTCAATCATCCCTCAGTAATACGTTTCATATAAACCCGAACATTAACAGTCTCTCACAACACCTGTACAGACCAGAATGTATGAATTAATTAATTAGTTTACACCCAATGGAATCAAAATTGCGTAGGGGGAAAAATGTGAAGTCAAACACGGCTATCTCCGACGCAAAAATTGTTTGATTGAATTCTGTCATCTGAGAAGATTTTTTGTACATAAAATTTAAGTGTATTAAATAAATGCAAAACGTGAAAAAATATTTCGGTTTAAACTTATAATGGCTTGCAAAAATTCACATGATGATGGCTGATCTATAAAGCTATATGAATCTGCAAAGCGATTTTAAAAGTAAATAAACTGATTTATGTATTTTAGCTTCAAATTTTAAGTCAAACGCACCATCCAAAGTATTAATCCTGTTTTATAGAAACGGAAACAAGGCCAAATTGCAAAAGATTATCCATAACTACAAAAACTACTTTTTTTACTTAATAGAAATAAATTTAAAATGTATGCATGATTTTTTTTCTCAGACAATTTGCAAGATAACTTAAAATAATTAAAATAACGCAGATTTAAATTTTTTTTACTTGAGATTTACTATACTTTAACATTTCTTACTACTCACAGATTCTAGGTTCGTTTCCTAGTGAGAGCATAAAAAAATTAATTGTGTTATTCTTATTTAGGTGATTATAAAATTCACCCACATCTCTGTGGGTCTGCAGATGTTATAATTACAGATACCTACTTGACTAACTAACTAAGGGAAACCATCACGTCAAAATTTCATAAAAACATTTCGAAAATAGTTTCTTTTATAAGGGAATCATATTTTTTAATGAATTGCCCAATGAACTAAAAATTATTAATGTCTTCAAGAAATCCCAAACTTTCCTCTTAAAAGGAACACATTTATTTCAAACAACTATAATCACTATCAATTTTCTTACTTAATTGTTTTATTTTGCATATCTAGCACCTAGATTTATTTTTGAATTTACCTTACAATGATTACTACCTATATTTACCTTACTATGATTACTACTTATATTATGTATTTTTAGCGTAATTTCCCGTACCAAGCACAAGAGCTTGTCTTTTAAAAATTGGTGAGATATAGCGTTAATAATTTATTTGTAAAATTATTCGTTATTAAGCTTATTAAGTAAAAAATGAGGAAAAAATAGGATTTCGCCAAAGGGGTAGGCAGAAAAAAATCGACGCCGCACCACTTTGTCCTGGAAAACTTCCCTTACTATCCTCCACGATAATGCATTTCTGATAGCACGTCGATTATTTCGACTTTACATATGACCACTTTCAGGAATTTTAGTTGTACTTAATCATGCCATGCCTTTCGCGGCCTAGCTCGATATTGTGGCGGGTCGACAACGACGGCACGAGCCGAACATTGCCGAACGCCGACGTAGAGCGTACGAACGGGCCAAACCGGCTTCGAGAATACTACCGGATTCCGACCTCACCGCACGCGTCTTCGAGGCACAAAATTACCGCCAATTTAGATTTACCAACTTCATTTTATTTTGCCTAATATAGTTATTAGAATCCTTCTTTCAATGTGTTAACTTCAGTAGTTTAGTTTCGTGAATAAATCTTTGTGTAAAACGTAAGTACCCTGTTTTACTTGCTCTCATTCTGTGCACCCACATAACTTTGTACATCACACAATTAGGCCACCCACTAGGTGCCTACATAAAGGTGGTAACTACACCACTAAAGTGGTGACCCCGACGTTTGAACACGAAAACACAACATTAAACAATCAATCACGGTGACCCCATTCAAATTCCATAAAAATTGCGCAAAATTTCAGACAGAAATATCTTCGCTTGACAAAATTGTACAACAATTATTTTTTTTTCGGTCGGTACATGAAAAATTTAAAATTTCATTTTTAATTTGATTTCACTTTTAATTTATTTGTAATTATTCAAGGTTAATCTATTTCAAGGTTAACTTATTGTAAGGTTAATTAATTTATTTCAAAGAATTAGATTTTTCAAAGACCGAGCGAATCGAGTGAATTTTTCTGTCGGTAACAATCTTCAATGTAAATGTAACTAATGTAAAGGTAATTAATGTAACTAGTGAATTGATTAAACAGTGATTAATTTCTTAACAATATTACTCGGCCGGGATTAATTCAAACAGGTGATTCATAATTTAACTAAAATTATTATAAACAAACATAATATAATACGTTCGAGCGACTCGCTCACCAAAAATCGCACGCCGAGTAATACATTCCTACAACACATATAAATTTTATTTTTTTTATTTTTTTTTCTTGAGTCGAACACACAAACAATTCACACGAACATTTACATAGGGTGCCAGATTGAGTAGAGGTACTTACAAGGTACCGGAAAATAATTTTTATTTATAGTTCTTAAAATTTTGATTTTTTTTTTCAAAAATCCGGTACATAATTATTTTTGACAAATATTATATGGCGAGACAAGCGTGACGTAGGCATCCGAAAGTTTTCTCCTTGTGAACGCACTGTGGGAGTAAGTTTTTTTTTACCAGCGAAATTTATCGGAAATATTTTTCAGCTGGCGCAGTCGTTCACAATACTTGCAATTTGTAAAATTTTATTTTTGTAAACAACTTGAAACTATCAAACAAACAGATATTCGGGCGGCTAAGCCGACGAATGTTTAACTTAGTACGTGGACATTAGTATCCATATTTTTTTTTTCTATATACATTATATTGTGTGACAGTACTATATATGTTTATATTTTTTAACCTAGGCTATGCATGTTATTATGTGTTACAGATTTGAAGTTTTACCATAAAACATTTTTAAACTTGATATATTGTACAACGGACAATCAAAAGGAATATTAATATCGAGGGGACCACTCAGGCTTGGAGAATACAAATACCTAATAGTTGGAAAATGTGTTCCGCCGTATGGTAAAATAATTATTTAAATTTTCTGTTTTTAATTTTCTTTTCTATAACTTGCACAGTACATACATAACAAATAGTGACTCTGACATTTAAAAAATAAATATTTTTGTTTGAAATTTAAATTTAAATTTAAATTTAAATCTAATAATTTAAACTTAACTTTTTTAATACAACTACACTCATTATTGAATACTTTTATTTCAATATTTTAACTTATACTGTAATCATTATTACATACATTTTTCTGAATATTTTTTTTTAAAAACGAATATTTTTAAACTGTAAACAATGGCTAACAAAGACAACACTGACTTGACAAATATCAACACAGCAAACAACATGTGCCACACGGATAGAATTAGCGTTAAACTACCACAGCTATGGGTGAACAACATCGAACTTTGGTTTAAACAGATAGAAGCACAATTCGAGTTGGCAAACATAGTTTCAGAAGACGCACGTTATAGTCACTTAGTGTCAAAACTGAACAAAACGCACATAGAACAAGTTTCAGATATTTTACTCATGGAACCGAACCGAGCAAAATATACGAGGCTGAAGGAAGCGATAATCCAACGCATGGGCTGTCCACAGGACAGAAGGAGAGAAAAACTGTTTTCTTCCTTACAGCTGTGGGATCGAAACCCATCCAGCCTAACTTAGAGAGAGTATGCGGACGCTAGCAATAGGTTTACAAATAGACGAAACGACTTATCGCGTTGCAATACTTGTGGATACAACAACTGCCCAAGACTAATCCAAGCACATTTAGCCCATAAGCGAAGATGGACTTGGATAGGCAAGCGACGATAGCAATCGCCTAATACAGGTGTACAACACAGGATAATGTAGCGGTAGTAGGTACCAACAATAAAAATAACATATGTAGTATTTAGAACAGTCCGTACAAGCTCTAACCCATAAAGGTAGAAGAGTTATTTCACACAATCAACAAACAGCATAGTCACAACAACAATAACAATAGAATTAAAAAACAAACACACAACAAGTAACAGCAGTAACAATTTCAATAACAACACAAATACAACAACAATTTCAACAAAACAAGCTATAGGGCCAACGGAAATAACAAGAAAACTATTCTTTGTTACTATCCACACAAAATTTGGCGATACTTCAAGCTAAGAAATGCGTCACACACATGTGAATTTAAACCGCATCTAGCTTCTCAAAAAACTAGATGGTCGAATCATAGCGGAGGCGTCTGGATTCAACCAACACAACACGTCCTCTTTGTCAAAAGATCGTGATACCGGTTGTGTCATACCTCGTTGAACTCGAGGATCGGAAATATCATTAATTTCCTAGATCTTTACACAAAACGCCATGGAGAAAAGTCTAAGCTAATTCTCTAATGCAGCGAACGGACTACGAATCCAGAATTTTCGGAGTTTACCACGGTAACACTGAATCTGGGGATGAAACAAATGTTTACATGGAAGTTTATAATAGCGGATACTACGACACGCCCTATTATAGGAGCAGATTTTCTCCACAACTTCCACCTGTTAGTAAATGTTAGGAACAAACGGTTAGTAGACAATACAAACGCAAGATAGTCAGAGCATTTGACATTCTCCACAAACAACAACATGAACAGTGTTCCATATCATTAACAGACAAAACCAACATTTACCACTCACTCATATTGGAAGTATCCACAACTAGTAGATATCAATAAACCATACGCAGGGCTGGATAAACACAACAATCCCACCCACATAGGATACCGTGGCATCACCCGTTATGTTAAAGACTCTCGGCGCTGTCCCCAGAATTTACTGAAGGCAGGCGAAAGCAAGAGATCGATCACATGGTGGCTCAAGGTATTTGTAGACCCTCCAAGAGTTGAGTATGGCCTCCTCCATTGCATATGTGAAGAAGAGCGATGTAGCCTTATCGCCCTTGTGGCGATTACCGTAGCTTAAACGCACAGACGGTACCTGATCGTTATTCCTTGCCACATATCCACGATATATGCAATGACTTAGGTAACTGTAAATATTTTTTCCAAAATTGACTTACAACGAGCATATCATCCAAATCCAATTAATGAAACTGACATTAAAAAGACAGCTAATAACCACACCATTTCTGGGTTAATTGAATTTGTAAGAATGCCAGTTTCGGACTATCATAGGGCGCAGCACAAACATTCCAACGTCACATCAACGAAAGTCACAAGAGGTCTAGAAGGAGTACAACGCATATATCGACGATATATTGATCGCTTCACCAGACGAAGAAACACATGTGGAACACTTAAAAGCTTTTGTAGTCCAGCGATCTTCAAGATCATGAATGGTGGTAAAACCCATCTAAATGCGAGTTTGCCAGAGAAACACTGTTATTTCTTGGTTATGAAATTTCGGCTTGAAGGCATCGGACCCTCGCCAACAAAAGTGGAAGCCATCACGAACCTCAACAACCCGAAACCATTAAGCAGTTGAGAAGATTCTTGGCCAATGGGAAACTCTCTACCGAAGATTCATACCACGAGCACACACAAATTGATTACGACTACACGATTTACCTCAAGGGAGCAAAAAAAAAAGAATGGGACAACAGAAAAGTAGAGTGGAACGAAAGTCACTACACACATTTCGAAGAGGTCATGAGAACTCGACTGATAAAACGCCACTAAGCTTAGCTACCCAGATGAAAGCAGCAAGAAGTCCGTGTGACAGACGCATCAGATTAATGGACGCAATGTTTGAGGCGTGCTACAACAAAACCACAGACGTCCCAACAACTACAAACCGACAAGTTTCTATCTCAAAAAAGTTGAACAAGGCTCAGTTGTTCATATAGTACGTACGACAGTGGAACTACTAGCCATTTTTGAGACTGGTGTAAGGTACTTTCAAAAATTATCTGGAGGGCAGGGATGTAATTCTGAATATACACGGTACCGATAAATCCACTACCAATTCGTGTTTAGAAGGAAAAGACACCGACAAAGAAAGCCCCAGAACAACTTAGATAAATCTAGACTACATCTCACAGTTCAGCACTGGACATCAAAATACAGATAAAAGGAGAAGACAACGTCGTCGCCGATACCTAATCAAGAATCGTGACTATGATCGAACAAGAGGCAAACCTATCGTTTCGAAAAGATCCATAAGGAACAAAGGCAGGACAACGAACTTACTCGCACTCATGGGCGACAAGAACACTGCACTGAACCTGATCAAAACAAACATGCAGGGGACAAGAAATCGTCTTCGATCGATCTCAACAAAGGCACCATGCGACCGTACAATCCCAAAAACGCTACAGAGATCCTTTCTTCAACCAAGTGCATAACCTCAACCATGCAGGAGCCGACGCCACGAATTCCAAGACCATCAGTCAAAGAGGCGTCAATCTGGAAAAATATGAAACAAACTGCGCAGCTTTGGACGAAGGCCAGGCATACCCTGTCACAAGGAGCAAAGTCAACAAACACACGAGGACACCGATCATCAAGATCGACATGCCGAGACAGAAATTCTGCGTGGTCCATGTCGACCTCATCGGACCTTTTCCACCATCAGAGGGACTGAGGTACTGCCTCACATGTATCGACCGATACACTCGATGGGCACGGATGTCAAATTACCTATCGCAGATATCCAGACCCACACAATCATCAGAGCCCATCTGGGACAACTGGATTGCGAGATACGGCGTACCGGAGAAAATTATAACTGATCAGGGTAGGCAATTTCATGTCTACGGACTTTAACTTGTTTTGTTCCAGATCAGGCATAGCACACTCCAACACGACGCCTTACCATCCACAAAGTAATGGCATGATCGAGCGATTTCATAGAACGCTGAAGACGGCCATTAAAGCTCACCACCCTGTTCCGTGGACAAAATCGATCAGCACCATACTACTCGGGGATGAGGGCCACACTGCGCACGAATGCAGAGCACTCAGTAGCAGAGATGCTGTATGGGTGCAAACTAAAGTTACCAGCAGACATCCTGGAGCAGACGAACGACTACATTGACCCGGACTCCTACACTAGGGCAACTGGTAAATTTTATGCAAAACGTCAAACCAAGGCCAGTCGAGCACCACACTATAAAGGTAACGTTTTCATCCACCCGCGAACTAAAGAGAGCCACACACTTGTTTTCTGAGGGACGACAGAGTGTACAAACCCCTGATGCCGAACTACAGGGGGCCCTACAAGGTCATCACCAGGGCGGAAAAGACGGTAACACTGGACGTGGATGGCGAACAAAAAAAGGTTTTCGCTGGACAGAGTGCAAGCCGGCGTTCCAGACAGCGGAAGAACGAGCCAGTCCAGCAGAAACGGAAACACCAACAGAACAACCGGCATACACAACGCGTAGCGGCAGGAGGGTGATACAGCGTCAGTTTTGAAAAACAGATTTCAAAACTTGGAAGGGGGCTGTGTGGCGGGTCGACAACGACGGCACGAGCCGAACATTGCCGAACGCCGACGTAGAGCGTACGAACGGGCCAAACCTTGGCTTCGAGAATACTACCGGATTCCGACCTCACCGCACGCGTCTTCGAGGCACAAAATTACCGCCAATTTAGATTTTTACCAACTTCATTTTATTTTGCCTAATATAGTTATTAGAAATCCTTCTTTCAATGTGTTAACTTCAGTAGTTTAGTTTCGTGAATAAATCTTTGTGTAAAACGTAAGTACCCTGTTTTACTTGCTCTCATTCTGTGCACCCACATAACTTTGTACATCACACAATTAGGCCACAACCCACTAGGTGCCTACATAAAGGTGGTAACTACACCACTAAAACTTCAACTTCCAGGCACACTCTCATCATAAAATCCTTTTAGACGCTCTTTCATCATTCATTCGCTCCAAGTGACCAAACCATCGTATCAAATAAATATAAACGTAATAAAAATAAGCATTTGACATCTCAACAAAGACTAGAAGTTTGAAAGAGAGATATGGATCGAATTTATTTGCAACAATAATAAATGTTTCAATTTTATTAGTATACTTAAGTGATAAGCAATTTTAAGATGGACATTATTGTTAGCTCCAATTATGATGTTGTCTTATTATTATATAAAAATAAGTGTATGATCTGGTTGGCTGTCCATTAAACAAATATAAACAAAAAAACAAAAACAAAAAACAGTGTACACTATTCGCTAGCTTGTAACCAATTATGTATTACATTCCCCATTCCCCATTCCGCCTTAGAATTTGACATCCATATCTGCCAGTGTTTCTTGTTTGGATTACACTCAAAATATTGCTTAAATTAAATAAAAAAGCAGTGAAGTAAATAAAAAGCAGTATGTGATCCAAAATATCATGGATGGTCATAGATGGCCATGTTTATTCTTCTCACATTATGCTTCATACCCTCATAAACCATATTAAAGCTACTGTTTGATATGTTTACTTAGATGCCTCCACCTAAGGGCTGTTACGTTATTTAATACTTTGATTATTAATATTTACCCTAGTGATGGGCGATATAACTGCTTCATCATGTGTTCTCCAGGTCAATCGGTTCTAGACGACAAGATTAATACGTTTTTTTTTTTGTGAAAAAATTTATTTATACACCGTGTTCCAACGATGAGACCGCCGAAACTCCGGAGGGTGATTGTTCATGGTATTCTCAGAAAAAAATCCTCACAAAGTTTTTTGATCCGGGGCATTTTTAATACTTTATTTCCGCATAATTAATAAAGGCGACTATGTAATAAAAAGCGACTATTTAAATACAGGCTTCTGTTGAAATGCAAGCGGTGGCGGGGTGGCGGAGGGCGGGGAGGAGTGGGGGTCCGCTCTGGACACCGAACGAACATTCAAAATTCGAATTTCATATCTGAAAATTGGTGCAGGTCACGTGGTGTTAGCGAGTTTTCAAAAATGGACGGTATGTACGTGCGCAAATATGTTTGAATTTTATATTATCCGTTTAATTCCTTTTTTCATCTTTTTTTTTAAAGAAATTAGAATTGAGTTTTAATTTGAAAAACTTTATTAAGATTTTTTTCTTCAGAATATCATGAATAATCACCCTCTGGAGTTTCGCGGTCTCATCGTGGGATAACGGTGTATAGACAGAACAAATAATGGAACAAGCTACATATACGAGTATATGAATATTGCCTTATATTTTTGTAAAAATGTAATTATATTTTTATTATAAGAATTTGATACAAAAACATGACTGTGGCACACTTTAAAGATTACGAAAATTGCGTATGAAAATATTTTACTAATTTCATCTACTACATGCAGACTTTACTGAGGGGGGGGAGTGTATATTTGCATCTCCACCCCTCTTAAATCACCACTTTAAGTATATGTATTGAATAAAAATTAAAAATAAAAATAGTTTCTCAGCCGAAGCTACAAATTCAGTCGAAGGTTAGTCAATAGATAAGCCAACATCATTATACGTTAAGACGAGGGTCTTAATGAACATTTAATTGGCCCAGCCACGGCGCTAATGGCGGGGGTGTTAAGTCATCAATAGTGTCGTTAATTATACCATTTAGTGTCGTTTAGGCTGAGTTGATCAAGAAATGGGGACACGTGAGGATTGAACGAATCTGATACGTGCTTGCTACTGAAACTCGCGAAGGGCCATCGGACATTGGTAAACCCCTTCAATCCCTTGCATCGTGAAATTGAATTAATTATTTGTTTTCAGGATTTTTTTCCTCAAATTTACCGGTTAAGGGCTAAACTCCCGTGAGGAATTTTCGTATTTTCATCGTTAATTTTGGGTTGTATTAAACAGCTACTTACCTTTTGAATAAAATTACACCTGGCTTCATTATTATTGTTGGGAAAGAAAAACTATGTTTTTTTTAATTAAAGAATCTTTTTATTCAATTATCAAGATACAATAAGGATAGAGCAGCAAAAATATTGATCAAAGAGCACATGAAATTCTAGGGAATCACTAACAACCATTATTTTATATCTTCTTTTTCGTAAAAAAATGATTTTTTTTAACCCCATTTTGCTGCCATATTTAGTGCTATCTTGGTTTCATGTTATATATATTTATAGGGCAAAACACGATTTTTTTTAAAAACTGTTTATTAAATAAGGGTTTAAGACGAAACACGGCCCGTTGCTCCATTACCCTCTGAAATTTAGCTCTGGAGAAACTATATTTTCACACATTTTAGATTATTACTTTTTAGTGTCTTAATTTAAAATTATCTCCTTTAAAATGTATCGCTTGCGAACATTATATACTCAACCACGAATTTAAGGCTTCTCCTGACTAAGTTTTAATATGATATTTTATAAATAATAATATCAATGTTTTATTTCCCATCGTGTTGTAAACCTTTAAAGTTCAATATATAAAAATACAAATAAGAATAAGCGTAAAATAAGAACAATAGTTTCAGTATTATTAACGGTCTGATTCTGTAAAACCTACCCATAAATATGTATTTTTGAGCGTAACAATAACTCAGGTTCCTAAATAGGTTAAGTGAGTGCCTTGGGATGGGGGAAATTGAGTAGTGATGGAGTGGAGTAGAAAAGCGGAAAGTGAATTCTACGGGAGTGAAAGGGTTTAGGAGGGACGAAAGAGGATTTAAATCCCATGTGAACCTACCCTTTTTTTCACCGGGCTATATTTATTGATAAAAATATTCCTTGAATTCTACATAAATATTTGCCATGATGTCTTCTTTATGAAAATTGTGTTGGTAGCGATCATAGAAAAAGTTTGGACAAATTGTTTTCGATGAATTTTTATTCATACTACTTTTGTAGGCTGGATTTTGTTTTTGGTGAATGTAAGACAGTCGATAGCACAGCGACAGGAAATTTAATACCACTTATTTATTGCCTATTTATCCGAGTTGATGGGTTATATAAATAAAGTTTTGTTTTAAAGTAATAACTGCCGTTTTCGAAGATAATAATAACGGTAAAAAGTGATTGAAGGACGTGTTATTTTTACATTCCCTCATCCGTACCTAATGTTGCATAGCACTGATACATACAAAGTCTTGATCTTTTATTTGTATTATGAATGTCAGTTTGAAATATTCTTATATGAAACATTATTTTTCAAATAAATTATTCATATTGACCCATCGGGAATTCAACCCGCGACCCCTTACATGGTAACCCAGTGAGATAACCACTATACCATGAGGCGCAACAATAATGAAGATCATTGCACTTAGTTAACCAATTCAGTGCCCTACGCACCATAATATGTAATCGTAGTAATCGTTACCATAAAATCCCTAGAATTAGTCAATCTAATTTACCAAAATTATTCTTAACAATATTTTATCTCTTGGGCTGATTTTATATTTGAGTGAGTTATTGATTGCTCAGTACTTTGGAAGGATTAATCATGAGAATATTAATAATTATTGTTTCTAATCGTTAATTGGAATCTCTCATCGATATATTCGGAATAAACAATTCCTAATTATGGTTCTCTATTAAGAATCAACAATAACTGTATTCGCTATAGCGAGAAGATGCTAGTTATTATATAACTAATAGACGCGACTATCTACGTGAATTATGATCTACAAACAGTAATATTGCCAATTAGCAATAATTTGTCTTCACAAAATATTGAGCTTGTTTGAGAGAATTATTCTAGTTAAGCAGGGATCTCTGCTTTGAACGTTTTGAAAATACATATTATATAAATTACAATTGACATCTCAAAAGAGACGTAAAGTTTGTAAAGGAATATAGATATCTAGGCATTACAGGGCTTACGACCTGTCATTGGCTGGGTTTAAGTGGCCAAATGATGTCTTTTACCTTTCCCATTTTTCCTAGTATTTAATTTCCACATCTGCCAATTACCTACACACCTACAGTGATATGGCGCGACGCTTTAATGGAGAGTGTTCAATACATCATCGAAACTTATTCTCAATGTGAAAAAAAAACTCATATTATATGCTTTTTGGGGAGAAGTCTAAAAAAAATATTACAATTTCCCTAGAAAACGGCTGTATTGAAAAAACGGAGGTCACCAAATATCTAGGATTATATATTGATTCTCAACTCTCATGGAGATATCAATTTGACCATGTAAAATCTAAAATTGCACCCGTAACTAGCGTTTTATATAGACTGCGAGGTTCGCTTCCTCAGCATGTCTTGCCCGCTGTCTACTACCTACGCAATGATACATTCCCACCTATTGTATTTATTGTACATCTGGGGATTCGCTACCAAAAAACTAATCTCTGAAGTACAAGTTATCCAGAACAGAGCTCTAAGATACATCCTTGGTATCCCAAGAGATTCGCGTGTCAAGGATATTTATCTACAAACAAAAACTTCCTCTCAAAACTATACCATTGCATGATATCACTAATACTATTTTGAATATCATCAATTCTTCGGTTCGCACTTATCTAAAAGTAGGTACAAGTTTAATTACGATATCAACAGCCATAACACACGAAACTCTTAATTGTCGAAATCTCATTCAACTTAATTTGGCAAAAAACCTTTAGAAAGCATTGTCTGCTCTCAATTCAATAAGCTACCAAACGAAATTCAAAATTAAAAGACGGTGAAATCCCAAAGCAAAGCACTAAAAGAATACTTTTTAAATATTCTTATTATAAATGATAATGTCCAATTATATCTGAATAATGTTTTTTTTTTATATTAAAAAAGAAACATTTGCGCTCTTATGATATGCTCAAATATTTCAATTTCGTCTGTATTATTGTAAAATTTGTCCCAGAATGGATTTAGACTGTATTATTGTAATGTTTGTCCAAAAACGAGTTCTGTAACTCAAATGGGAGTGCAAAGTAGTTTGTACGAAACTAATAAATAAATTAATGTGAACATTTTAACCTTGCTAATGATAGGTCAAAGTCCTGTAAACGATTAAATCCTCTGCTTCGAACATATTTTTCATAGATAATATTCTCAATCACTGAGAGCCAAAAAGCCACATTTTTCAAAATCATCGTTTTCAGCAGAAGCATTGTAATAATTGTTTTCATGTTTGCTGTATTTCTCCAGTGTAAAACTAAATAAGTAAGAGAAATACAACAAACTGGCCAAAAATCTCGCGAAAAATAATAATATTAAAATGTGGCTTTTTGGCCTTCAGGTACAGAACTGATGAACATATATGTAATATGCACATGGGTAGATATTTTAAATTTTTTCCTCATTTTCAGAACGTTCATCAAATTGGGTTTGAAACGAAAATGTCTAACAAAAGAAACAAATTTGAAAATTATCGCCATTCACAGCGCGAAAATGAAATATTTTTTCACTCCCCTATCACTCTCCACCCTTGTAATTTGAAGGGGTTCCTTCCTTCCACTCATTCCTCCCATCCTTTCACTGTCATAATTATTTTTGACGAAGTCATCCCCACAAATCTATCTTACAGACTGTATAAAGGACTGGAATTGAGCCTTCGGTAACCTTCTGCGAACCCTTGAATATTGCTTAATTAATTGGTTCAATAATATCACATGAATTTATATTTTAAAATACTTGGTGCATTGATTTGGTATCTACTTAAGACATTTCACTGTAAAATTATACAAGGCATTTCATTTTTATTTTTAGCATTTTTATCCATTGAAAAAATATTATAATCTACAATAATTTACCTCCCAATAACTTATTATTCATGTTATGCTAACAATTTCCATTATGTATACACTTTTCCATATACATATAACTCACACTTGTATTCCAACTTTAATCAAAATTGGGCCAGACAGGTAAGTAGTTCAGTAGGATGTATGTAATGTTAAGATTTAAAAAAACGCAAAAATGAATCAAAATCAAACTGGATATAACGTCAAGCAGAAGCTCCGCGTTTTTTTATAGTTTCGACTTTAAAATTGGGTGATAAACAATATAACGTTACGTTTGTGTTTGGTGCATTTCCGCTAGTAAATTTTCGTAGCGAAACTCATTTTACGTCATTTCCTAAGGTCAAAATTCTTCTCCGAGGCCAACGATGGGGCATTATTTAGCAGGGTAGTAAAAAGTACATAATTTATAATTTTATTCTTTTTAAAATTCGTCTGGGTGGCTAAGGATCCACTCCTGTGTTTCGGGTTGAAGTCGTAAAGATTTTACGGTCTCAGTATTAACCTGTGAATTGTCCTCAACTTTATTGCCCGGTCACAAATAAAGGATGGTAAATTCAATGGACGAGGGGTCTCCTCTATCCTTCAGAGCAAAAAGGGTTTTCAAAAATGAATATTTCTTTTTCACTGTAGGATAAACCCCTATAAATTTTCTTTGTCCAAAACTGATAAAATGTAATATGCTTTTTTTTAAATTCTATCACTTTAGGTTTAAGAGAAGATTTTTTTTAAAATTTTAATGTAAAGTAACTCTCCGAGTAACTGGTTCAGATTCAAGGATTAGAGTTTCTCTGTTCGGTCACCTTTTATCATAACATAAATAATTGATGACGAGGTAAGTAATGCAGTCAAACTTTATATTTAAAGTGTTACATAAATAACTAATAAAAATATATTTAACACTATTTTCACCCAATCTAAAAATATGAACTGTGAATTTTTTTAAATAACAGGGAGTATTACGATGATTTTTTTAATGAAAAGAAATCTTGCAATCTTATGATATTTGCACATATATTTCAATTTGTAAATACTAGTTTCAATAAAACCTAAGGGGCTTTTGCTTGAAAATAGGAATCAAGTCGTGTCGAAGTGGGTATTCGAACCGAGGATCTCTGAACTCAGAGGTCGCGACGCTACCACTGGCCCACCACCCGTTTAAATTATTGTATCTATAATCTACATGCTTGCTTACTTACATATTTTAAAAGATAAGTCAATAATATGTAACATGATTTGTGTATACAGGGTGTACAATCTAAATGGGTCATTATGGTGAAGTCGGAAACTATGAGAGATAGCGAGATCTGTTCTTAGGAACCATGACGTCGATTTTAGATTTAATAATAATTACATTCAAACTTTTTTATAACTGTGTCATACATAAACGGGAATCGAACCTGGTGAATATTTTTGTAACCGCGTTAAACGCATTTTATAAACAGTACACAACACATAACACAAAAATAATGTGAAAGTTATCAAAAATTAACACGAGGAGGTTAAAAAAAGCCGTGTTTCATTTGAAGTTAATTCCAAAAACAGTATTCCATTTTTCAAATTTTAATAAATTGGTACGCCCGCTGAACAAATGCGTTCTAATTTTAAATAAACGCTATTTGTAATGCATAATACCGATGCAGATAAGATATGCATAAGTGGTCTCTTCAGATAATTGATGATCGATTCATATTATTCACGACTTTTTGCAAATTAATAAAACTGTGCGCATTTTAGTCTAATTTACTGTCAGTTGTGTTTACACACAAGATTTCATAGCCAAATTGGGTCCTTTTTACTTAACGCGGTTACAAAAATATTGACCAGGTTCGATTCCCCGTTATATATGAGAGTTAATAAAAAAGTTTGAATGTAATTATTATTAAATCTAAAATCGACGTCATGGTTCCTAAGAACAGATCTCGCTATCTCTCATAGTTTCCGACTTCTCCATACTGACCCATTTGGATTGTACACTCTGTATATTAGGTCCTTACATATGAATTGGCGTTTTGTATGGGAGGAACATAAAGTTAATTTTTTTTTAAAATAATATATTTATTAAATCAAAGTATGTACCATTGCTATCTATGCACTTTTGCCATCTCATAGGTAGTTCATCGATCCCTTTACTAAAAAAACCATTCGGACGGAAATCAATAAAATCTTTGAGGTCGGTTTGGACTGCCCCATCGGAGTTGAATTTATTCCCCTGCAAGAAGTTATCCAAATTTCGAAAAAAATAGTAATCTGTTGGGGCAAGGTCCGGAAAGTACGGTGGATGTCTTAGACATTCCAATTGAAGCTCTTCTAATTTGGTAGCCGTCTGTTGTGCAGTGTGTGGTCTAGCTTTATCATGAAGCAGCAGTGGCCTAGAGCGATTAACCAGCCTCGGTTGTTTAGCAGCTAGCTTTTCCATCATGGTTTGCAGTTGCTGACAATAGACATCTGCCGTAATCGTCTGGCCAGATTTAAGAAAACTGTAGTGAACGACACCAGCACTAGTCCACCAAACGCCCACAAGTAACTTTTTTGGAGTCAATTTTCGCTTGGGGCATGGTTTGGCTGGTTCGGCAGGGTTCAGCCATTGCGATGAGCGCTTCCGATTATCATACAGGATCCACTTTTCATCACAGGTAATGATTCGATTCAAAACCCCTTCATCATTGTGCCGGTTGAGTAATGCAACGCAGCAGTCAACGCGCGTTTGTTGATTTGCTTCACTCAATTCGTGAGGTACCCACCTTTCAAGCTTTTTCACCTTCCCAATTTGCTTCAAGTGGATTAAAACAGTTTTATCACTAACACCGCAGCCTGCAGCTAACTCGGACGTGGTTTGCGATGGATCCGCTTCCACAATAGCCTTCAATTCTTCATTATCAACTTTGGTCTCCGGCCGTCTACGGGGCTTGTTCTGCAGGTCGAAATTTCCAGAACGAAAACGTTGGAACCAAAAACGCACTGTGTTTTCTTTTGCGGCACCGTCGCCATACACATCATTAATCCTTCGAGCCGTTTCTGCAGCACTGGTGCCACGGTGGAACTCGTACTCGTAAATAACGCGATATTTCAAGTTTTCCATTTTGTAAACTGAGTGACGCAAAGAAAAAAAACAATTGAGGAAAAAAAACAAATGAATTATAATTTTCAAAACACAAATACTTGAGTAAATAGCTGTATAAATTTGAATTTGGAATTCCTAACCAAAGAGAAGATATTTGAGATCAAAGTTGCCAGTACGGCAAAACGCCAATTTCATATGTAAGGACCAATATTAAGTGCAAAGTAAGTAAACGTCATAAAGATGATCATTTTTTCGGTTTCAAATGTGAGATATAAGATTTCGAATTATTTTCGATACATTTCGCCTCCCTTATCACCCGCACACATCCAAAGCAAAAAAAGATTCATGTGCAAATTCACAAGATACAATAAATGAACTGAATTTGAAATAAGAAACATCATTATTCACGTCTAAACGACAAGACAAGCGTATTAAATGTTCTGGGAAAACTCAAAGACTTCGTTTACTGTTTGACGAACAACTAAACTCTTGGCATTATTTTATTCCGGAAGATAATACAACTATGTGTATTTGTGTATCTCTCCTAAAGTAACTCGAGACTTCTTGTATAACTTTGTCATTCTGCTGCTGCACTTTCTTGAGCTTTTCCTACATTTGTAACTTCCCTGGAGAAAATTTTACCCAACAGGACTTTTATATCCAAAGTTAAACATTCAGAAAAGTGTGACGCTTTCTATTTTGCATCCTGTATCTGTTTGTACGAGATAGGAATTTAAACATTGGTCCAGTACCTTAATTTAAGGTAAACATTTGAGTTTTTTTTCTAATTTGATCTTTTTGATTGATAAACTCATTTCTGTCTACGAATAAACAACTTAAAATATAATATGTATGGAATAAAAGCCACACCACGCAACCTAATTTTTATTTTGCGTTTTCTTTCATAAATTATTACCACATCCAGGATATATGTAATGTATGTTATGGATAGTCTGAAATATCACATTTCAATTTAAAAGTTTTCAATATTATTGTTTAAGTACTTGTGTACAATAATTTTGACGAGGAAAAGAAAACTTAAAGTGACTTTAAAAAAACCACACAAATCTAACGGATCACAGTGTTTTAGTTCGAGTTCTTTGCAGAAACATATTCTGAATATGATATGTTGGGCTACCCACAGGCAGTATGTTTGAAAAAACATCTCTCTTGTCATAAGGGATGAAATAACGAAATGTGCCTACACAGGAGAAAAAAAAAAAGATATACACTAACTCTAAAACGGAGTAGGTCGTATTTTAAGAAGACCTTCCAAAAAATATCGTGTTTATTTTGGTACCGATAAATTACAATTCGCTTAATAAATCCTCGCGAATATCCCATAATTCTGTATTACGCTGAGTTAAACGATCTTTTTGTTCAAAACGTATATCTCAAAAACGGTGATTTGGGAAACAGCGTTCTTTGTTTCACCTGAACTTTACTTAACCCCTCACACCCATAAGGGGTTCAAAGCACCACTGAATTATGCAAAAATGTGTTTTTGAGAAAAAAAGGTTATGAAAAATGTTTGCACACAATTATTATTTATTGTAACCAAATTGCAACGATAAAAATTTATTTTTTTTTTTTGTTTTTTAAATACGGTTGTCCTCGTCGTGGCGTGGCAGTAGGCTGCTATGCGTGAGGTTGCGGGTTCGATTCCTGATGGGGTCAATACGAAATATTTTTTAATGTGATTTTTACGTAAAAATATTTCATATGTGTTACCTTGGACTGGCGTTGAAGCGTAAGACTCACCTTGCCTTCATGTAACAAATTATCGAGATTCACTGCACTTTGTGTACCAATGCAGTGCCCTATGCGCCATCGGAACACCAAGTGTATAATACAAAGGATGTTTTTTCAGGAATACAAAGGTGAGGCGATGTACGCATTGTCAACTTTTATCAAGCGAAGCAATACAGTATAATTGTGTTATTTTTAAGTACAAAATTAAATATCAAATACTGAGTAAATCTTCTATTCTCTAGTGAGACCAAGTGACCGGTTTATATGTCGTTAATAAATATAAGAAAATTATCTAAAAAGTTTTAATGAAAACATAATCATGACTATTTGGCAAATTGTTTATTAGGAAACATTTATGTATCATATTTCAATTAACACTTTTTTTTTTAATATGCACTATAAAAGAGGAAGGAATTCTTTTTGTGAAAGCCTGAATTTCTTATTAAAACGATTCTTGTCAAGTAAACGATTGGGTAAAATTAATTAATTCGATATGAGGATTGAACTAGTGATGTGCCGACTCGATGAAATTTGTATTTTTGTACGGTTTTTTTTTAGTTTGAGTAGATGAACCGTAATATTTAAGAATAAAACGGAACGGAATAAGATTTTTTTGTTAGACATATATGATAGTATATATATATTTGACCAATCCCTTTTTGTGAAATGCGTATTTTACATTATAGGGACCGGTATAGAATAATGATGATGAGGATACAACGTTTAATAAATTAAATGAACATTATTAAATTTTAGGGTAAATATAGGAAGAACCCTACTACGTACATCCTTATGTCAGTGCCAAAAATCGGTTTAACCTTCAATAATTTTAGCAAATTTATCCATAATTGAAACTAACCATTCGATTATTTAAAGGATTTAAATGTAATAGCACGCCAATTTTTTTTCTCGCAGCAACGATTTCAGTTTCTGGTTGTTTTTTATCCAGTTATTTAAGATCAATTTTTACAACTGTTCGATTCGATGCGCATCACTATTAAGAAGTACCAAGCTGGCTAAAATAGATAATCTTTTTTTCTCGAAACATTATGAGTCTCCTCTATCCTTGTTAATAGGAATAATGGTGCTCAGAGGGTTAATAGTAGAAGTTAACAAGGATATAAGACACAGTGATTGCCGTCCGTGATTCCCAACAATCTGGAAGTTTGGGTGGAGGGGGTGGGGGCCATAATACCTGAAACCGGGATTAGAAGGTAATTCTGCGTCTTGGATGAGGGTTGGAAATATACATAAGGAAAGCCCTTCCGGTATGTGGTGAGGATAAGCCTAGATACTTTCGGCCTTGCCACGTATTTAGGCAAACAATGTACAAACGTTGTTCAGATCTTGTCAATCTGTTGTATTTCTTTTAGAACGTGTGTGATTTCTGTTTTCGGTGAGATGTCGATGCTGGATATTTAGGACAAATAGTAAATATGATAAAAGTGAAAAAATTATATAGCGTATGTTCCGGACTCGACGCCCAACGACATTTAACCACAAAAGAGTTTAAAGCCGGAATTATATTAGAACCACGCCGCGTGTCGCAACGCGTGGGTCTGGAATCGATTTCATACATTTAGTATGAAAATGATTATATTAGACATGTCCCGCGTGTCACCGACCGATCGACCGATCGGAGTGGGATCGGTGGTAGGGGAAGCGTGGCGACACGCGGAGTGGCTCTAATATAATTCCGGCTTAAGTCTAGGTGTTCTACGTTTTAAGTCCCATTTTTAATTCGGCCACGTGAACTGGGTAAAGCCAGCGATAATAAACAAAATACATAAACCTTTGAAGATAATAAAAAAACACTATCATACAACGCTTCATTGAAGATTGCAAAATCATTAAAAAAATACATTCTAACCAAACTTTTTGGTATAAAAAATTGGGTAAAGTGCCAGAAATGGGTAATGGGCGTGCCTGAAATTCCCCAGTGTAACATATACGATTATAAATTCTTTCACGCGTTGTTCTAAAAGATATTAATTTGGTACACTTTCAATTTCCCTGAAACCGCTAAAGGGTAAAGGCTCCGGTAAATTTATGTGTCCGAACTGCCTCGCCTTATAATGCTACAGATAATAAATAAGTCCCTGGAGCACTCACCCTACACATCCTGAAATCCTGAAAACTGAAAGATTATTCTTCTACATTGTCTGAAGGCGAAAAGAAATGTTGGTTCGTGAGGGGATGAAAATTGTTAGTTATGAGATGAAAATAATAATCAGTTATAAAAAAAATCATACTATTTCTTCCCTATTTTGATTGCAAAAATGATTCGTATCGATTTTTATTGACAACACATACAATATTTTTCGACGCTTTCATACAAATTTTGTCATAATAATTACTTTCATTTTTAATATAAATACGATTTTTGTAGCATCATCTTCATCAATCCATTTTTGTTCACTATGTAAGGCATATGAATTCATCAAACTGCCTCCAAGCTAATCCTTGTACAATTTCCCAAGACAGATCCATGTGTCGTAGCCAACACAGAGAAAATTGAAATAATATATAAAATAATTAAGAATCACTGATGGTAACTGTTTTATGTACAAATTTAATATATTTAGACTTCATCATAAACATAAAAGCATATTTATATATCTATCTGAGACTTGCTCAATTCACAGCCAGTGCTATTATATAGCTTTTACTCGAAATCTGTTTCGCAGCTTTGTTTTACAACAACCTAACAGTCGAACAGCTTGTGCTTCATAAACAAAATGAGGCTAATGGACTTATAAATGAGTGTGCAAAAAGCTAGTATAATTATAACACTCATACTTTTCATAATACCTTACGAATAATATAATGCTACAGAGTTAGAGGTAAAATACATGTATTGTAGGTATCAAGCCATTAGCAAAGAAAAAGTGTACAAAAAACTGCTATTTAAAAAAAAAAATTCAAACCCAGCACCCACCACGTTTCTTTTATTCTTTTTTTTTGTTTATTGCAACGAAATCGCTTATCTGGGATACAATGTATAATATTATACATTATGTGTAAAGTAATTTTGTTATTATTTTGTTTTGTTTAAATACTAGATAAATAATATTGTTTAGATTAGTAATAATTTAAATTCTACACCTTCTTTTGCTATCTTTTTTATCATACGACCACGGAACCACAGAGCATACATACATATATATAGACATCTGATAGATATAATACATCAGAGTAGGTATATTATGTTATTCATAGGTGAGGGAAGGATAATTTCTGCAATAGCTTCAAAGCTAATGCAGAAATTATCTGGAACCAAGTGCTTTTAACCAAATGGATTTACATAATGCAATTAAGTAAATTGTACATAATATATATAAATATTTGTTACATTCATACATATTATTCGCATTAATATGTGCACATTGTTCATTACAATTATATTGTCTAGTAAAAATGCTTATTTTGCTTGAGTAGGAGAAATGTATTAGGTTAAAAATTTAACCAAACAAGAGAAAAATAGTAAACGAATCACAAATAGGTACAATGTGAATTCATAACAAATCACACAAATAATTGTTGACTCCAAGACTTGGATTCGTTAAATAAAAACGCAAAATATGTAGCATTTTAATTCATGTTTTTTTTTTTAAAAGAAGAATAATGAAATATGTCTAAATTAATTACAAAAACTGAACAATTTAAATTCAATTGAAGTAATATGTCCAAGGTGTCCGGTAACAAAATACCACCAATACAACAACAACAAGCATGATATTATCGAGTAAATTAAAACAGGTATTCTAAAGTTCGTTTTGTATAAACAGGAAAACGCCTCGTTAAGTACTGCAAGAGCGGGAAAATTTCGTTCACAAAATACAAAGTGATGTAAGATTAATGGTTTTTTACGAAGAGAGATACTTTCATTATGGCGGAAGTACGAACAAATACCTCCCCCAGCCCGAAGCGCCCTTACGAGGATTGTTCAAAGGGACACTCATCCATCATACACAGGTTTGGGAATATTGATTTTTTGAAAGCATGTGTTCTCCAAATTGCATTTTTGTGCATTAAAATAATTATATGGAAAAGCTATTGGTAGTGTAATGCATGTAAAATGTTGGCTAATTAATAAATGTATAGTTTTTAGTTCACATCAATAATAAATGTGAAAATGTAAAAACTAAAAATTTTGAATGAGCGATTATTGGTTTTAGAGCAGTCCAATGATGTTTTTTTAAATATATATGATTTGTTTTTTTTTTTATTCTTACCAGGTCCAGCTGTTTAGGAGCAGTTTAGACACATGATGCTCACGTACATAAGAATTTTAATATGTAAAGATATCATATACATATAATTCTAAACTTTAAACAATGAAAATTTTTCTAAAACTCATACGATTTAAAATCGCCGACAAATAATAATACACGATAAAGTTTCTATTTTTTGTAATATTGCAGGAAATCTAATTATGTATTTTTGACTGAATTTTTGAATGGTTGATATTCCTGTAGTTTCTAATTAATTCTAATTCTAAGTAATTTGAAGTTTTATAAATCCAATATGAAAACGCAGCCTTATGGAGTGTAAAATTTGGCGCCTATTGAGTACAATTCCGGATTACCATCTAGTTTTGTAAATTGAAATCCCTTGGCCAGGGCAAGTGGTGACATGTAATTAATTCTTCGGGAAGTCTGGCGTAAAGTTGGCGGGAAGCGGAAGCCCTCCATGTCGGCTCCGGCGGCCATTTTGGAATTCGCCGGAAACCGAAAAAACAAAACGACGCCTTTTCTTCGATCGGCAGTTAATCTTCCTATTGTTGTTGTGTGGCTTGAATACTGTCTGGGGGATTTTTCCGGGAAGTTATTTTAAGTGACTATACATAAATTATTTTCTTATTCACTCAACTGAAAATGAATTAATGTGCCCGCCTTGCCTCGTGGTAGAACAGTATGCACGAAATGTTACATTTAACTTCAATATGGGTTAGAGAAATATTAGAAATTTGAGTTCCATAAGTAAAAGCCGAAATTGCATTAATTGCATGAGGAATCGATATCTAGTACTTAACTTATTAGTAAAAATCGATTTATCGTCGTTTATATTATTTTTCGTCACTTTTTTGTTTGTTAATTTATTGGGTCTGGAATTAATTAAGCTTATCAAAGTTTGAAAGGGTGGAGGCCCGATGGTAGCGTCGCGGTCTCTGAGTCTAGAGAACTCCGGTTCGAATCCTTACTCCGCCACGAATTGATTCCTGTAAGGTATTATTGAAAATAGGATTTACAAAAGAAATATGTGCAAATATCATGAGATTTCTTTTTATTTAAAAAAATGTTCCTGAAGCGCCTATGACGCAGTAGGGAATTGAACCCGCAACCTCATGCATGATAGCCCAACGTTCTAACCACTATACCACGAGGTGGACAAATTCATTCAGGTCAAAAGATTTAAAAAATGCTTATTTCAATATAACATTATGATAGAAAAAATATTATTTGTGCAAAAATGACAAATAAAAAATAACGTGGAAAAATTCTACCAGGAGCCCTTACCATCCGAGGGACGAAAGAAAAGACAAATGGTCTAGCCCGCGGAATGCTTATCTCGAGGAAGTTTTCTAATAACACACGTCGATAAATTACTCGGTTTCCTTAGGCCCTGCAACACCCTCCCGCGTTCCTGACAGCCTGGTAGCTGTGACGAAAAATGACGTCTTCTTTATTGACAGCCATATAAAAGAACAAAGCGATTACGTCATAAAGAAGGCCTGGCGGTTTTATCTAATAATCGATATTTTTTATTTAATACGAATAAAAGAGTCTGTCAATAATAGGAGTAGCTATCACGTAGCAGCGATTTATGGTAAGATATTATATTTAACAGTTTTAACTTTGCCGACAAAACGGATTGTTATTTAATTATAAATTCAAAATATATTTGTAATCATTACATCTATGGACAAACTCTTACAATGTCAGAACGATAAATTATGTATTTTTTTAGGAAGGCACGTAAATTTATCTAAAATAGTCTGTCCCTAAATAGTTTTTTTGAGAAATATCCTTGGGAATCTTGATAATTTAATACTTATTTGAAAAAACATAATCAGTCTTATGCTTCAGTGCTAGTCCAAGGTATCACTCATGAAATTTCTTTATTAAAACTATACGGTAACAAATATTTAATGTTGACCCTCTAAGGGGAGTGAACCCGCGACCTCATGCATGGTAGCCCACCGGCACGTGACATTATAATATGTGCACTTATCATAAACAATCAAAACGGAAAAAAAAACCCAAGCAAAAACACGTGAATGACCAGACTACCATTAATTTGAGTGTATATAAAAAGAGCACCGTGAACAAGATCTTAATTATGAATATAATTTGCATTTATTGTGCAGTTATCCTTTTGATGTTTACTTCTATCCGCTCTATATTCATTACGAAGCCCTTCTACTTTCTATCTCTCTGCGTTTCTATAAAGCTCCCCCGAGTTCCGCGAATATTAATGATTGTCGATTGCGTGGAATCTGCTGCACAAACAATGTTCCTCCTCTTTCACTTAACCTACTTTTCTCTCTCTCCCTGTCTCTTCCCTGTCTCTACCCTGTCTCATCATACTTCTAGTCCACCTCATTTCCTTGGTTCATTAACTCGGCTTCCATGCCTTTGTGAGGTCTGAGTACAATACGACCCCAAATTACGGTGCCTCGGACCGTTTTATTTATATTGGGATCATTTGTTTTATTTCTTTGACTATTTTTTTGCGAGTTTTCGCTGTCATTCTCATACTTCTGTCACTTTGCTCTTGTGGCGAGCGTATTTTATGACGATAATTATAAATAGGCAGTGATTATTTCCATTTTGTTTACTTTTAGGATTGCTTTGGATCATTGAATTTGAAGGAAACTGTTCTTTTTTAAGAAATATTATTTCTAACAAAAATAGCTAATTGATTAATTGAAAATAAGCGCTTTATAAATTTATAAAAACTCTTATGAAAGTATTTTATTCAAAAATCACTAGTACTTATAAAAATTTAATCTCGTTTAAAAGCATTTCCATTACTTTTGATGAAGCTTTTTTTAAAAATACTTCTTTCCTTTGACATCTCATAGCATTATGTTGAAACGAACATTTCTGTTTTCTTGTTTATTTAACGTCATCTTATACCATGTGTAGTAAGTTGTAAATAAAGAGAGGGAGCGTCTTAAACTTTCAACATTTTTACATAATAATGTACATATTTTAATATAAAAATTTCATAAATAATTAATTATAGTAAGATAATGTTTGACGTATAATTTCTTTACTTACTATGTAACTATCACACCATTTCTTCTAAAGAGTAGGCAGATGACCACCACACCACTCTGTTCACCATAAAACTCACTTTTCTTACACTACCTTCATAAATCTATGTGTACATTTCTTTGCTACAGTTTTGGGATCTGAGTATCCAAAATAAAACTGATTTCAGAATATTTTGTAACTTTTTGAAAGAAAATTATTCTGAAACTAGCGAGGACCGTGAAAAAAAGATTATTCGGTATGAATATTCATTAAATTTCACAGCTGAAAATTCGACTTTATGCTAATTATTATTTATGCTCTGAATTGCACTACCATACCATGAAAATATTTCAATGCAATTTTCTCCAGAGGTTTGAGAATTGTTTTTATTCTCTAACGTGTATGGCTCGAACTTTAATAATTCAATATACTGATCTTAAAATTCATACCAATACAAGCTCTTATAAAATATGCAACCATCTATAAGTTATAACGGTAATAAATTACCAAAACCTTTTGAAAGATTATTATTTTTAGTTGAAATTATTATTAAATTATGATTAAATAAAACGATGTCGTCTATGTATCGGTCAAAGTCAATACCGCAAATAAAAAGTTTTCATTTGAAAAAAAGGATCAATATCTCATATGCATTTAATTTTTTTGTTCGAATTAAAGTATACTAGCATAAATGCATTTCGTTGCAAAAAAAAGAAAATATAAAGAAAGAGTTTTCGAAATTTGTAAAAATATTTTTTGTTAACTAAATTCTATGGTTTTTTGTCTTTCCTGAACTTTTTAATCAATGGCTCATACGCGGTATTGAACTTACACAGACGATGTTATGTGTTTATTATTACAGATCTGTATTCTAATTTAGTTTCTTTTCACCATTCGATGGGAGAACGTTACTCCCGAAACCAGGTAGTGTAGGTAAATTCTATTTTTATAGAATAAACCAATTAATAGTAACACATAACATCGTTTTATTTAATCATAATTCATTATGAAGTGTTACAAAGTGAATGCCGAATCAATCAACAAAGAAATTATTATTATTTTGTCAAAATCGCTATAATAGAGATCATGTTTTCTAACAATCACATTAGAAGAAAAAAATTATAAATCTTAATCTAAAAGTATAAGAACTACATCCTACCGTGGGTATTGGTTATTTTTAAAGAAGTGGGTGTGTTTAAGCACATTTTTTGTAATACTCTATGTGCTCCGCTATACTCAGAAGAACACTGCACTTGCCCTCAATCTTAATTTGTCGAAAATGAACTGAGAATACCGCGTCACATAAACCACCATATTTCTGTCCAAGAAACGTGTCTATCTGTTTTTATGTGGAAATATAAATATTTAATACAAATTTCAATGAAACAGTTCTTAAATAAAATCAGTTTTCTGTGAACTCCTAAAAGTTAGCTCTTTTAGGTGTGCAGTTTAGAATATTCGAGGTGCGTATGTCGTCAGAAATATACTACATTCGATTTCCAGAAAAATTGATGTGGTACGATAAGGCAAATGGTACGATTTGGCTGACTTACCCAACGTCCCTTCTCAGTCGGTATAATCTTTATTGAAAAGTGAGTTTTATTCACAACAAAACCCTTGGTTTTGTAAAGCCTACTTTAACAATATTACTTTTAGAGAATTTTTTACATGAGTTCACGTTTTGTATCTTCAGAAACGTATTATTTGTAGCTTCGCATTCTCCTTAGCTGTGCTCTGCCCTATATTATGTTTTACTGTAGTATACTGAGGTTCTTTTCAGATTTCAACTTCAAAGGGAAGGAAATGGTTTTGGCATTACATTTAAAATATTATACGTACAATAAAACAGTGAATTAAATAAATGCTTGGGTGAATGCTTAAACAATTTTACTATTGTAATATTTTATTTTAATTATAATTTGCCTTTTATAAAATACGTTGTGATGTTTTTTGTGTATACATATGTGAAGAAATACTTTCTTCAGCGCCATCTGTGGAGTGGGTGATTAAGTGCAGGGCCACTTCCAACAGATGGAAGTCAACATGGTTGGTAAAGCAGTGGCCCTGCACTTAATCACCCACTCCACAGATGGCGCTGAAGAAAGTATATTTTTACAAATATAATACTAATATAATTTCAAAGACGATTAATTTAGGCTAATCGCTAGGTTCATACGTATATATTTATGTACACAGGTTCGCGACTGGTACTGAATAACTAAATCCCATTCACAACCTATGGCGTTTATATAAAAGGGACATTCTTCTAGAAGTTTAGGCGTACGCGTATCCGGAATGTTGTAGGCGATTACGCGCTAATCCAGGACTTTCGATCCAGTTTCTTATGTTCATAATGCTCTTATCGAGAAGCTTCTATTCAATCCTAGTATTTTCTAGGAATATGTTAAATAAAAAATTTAAATAACAAATACAAAATTTGTCTGTTTTCTTACCGTTTTATAAGAAAGCGAATGCAAAGCAAGTCTAATCTAAAGTTTTTACTTACCCATCTACATTTTTAAATTTCTGTCACTTATCGGTTTGAAATAGTAGAAAGAGTTATTTAAATACTACACTACTCTCCCTTAATGGTGCATAAGGCACTGCATTGGTACACCGAGTGACTATCAAACAACATTTTTTAATACAGCAGAAATCACTATTCTTTTGTAGAAAATAATATAAGGAAAAACATAATGAATAAAATATTTTCATTAGAACGAAGTTAAATCCATTTTTTGTCAAAAACACTTTTGTAGCCTGGAAACATTTTTTGAAATGTACAAATTATAATTATTTCCATTATGAAAATAACATTGCTAAAATGAACACAACTCTGTAACACCAAACAGTTATAAAAACGCTACCAAGCGTCGTTTTTTTATACAAATTTCCAGGCAAACGCGTTTTATAATGCAAATTCAGTACAAAATTTTCTTTCCTCTCGCTAAGTATCCGCGAATGCTGGAAATAACGTATTCTGGAATCTTCAATACTGTAAAACCCGGCAATAAAGGAGAGGCAGACACTCCATTTCACTCTTTGTATGGAATGCTATTATTTTAACGACAGCTCTGTTTTTCACTCTCTATAAAGGTTCTGCCCAACCCTAGAGATACTTCATTCAACATTCAACCCTAGATACTGTATACAGCTCTTACTAATAGCTGGATAGCACTTTTACGTACTTGTTAGTACCTTCACCTTTACAGGTTGATTTGAAATAACTCTAGGTATACAAAACATCTACTACAACCTTCCAGAAAGTTGATTTTTTGTTTAGTTACTTCATCATCATCATCACACCATATCCGCTCCCTATATGGATTCCACAAACTGCCTCCAGGCCAAGCGATCAGCCGCCAGCTTCCGTGCATCCTCCCAAGTCAAGTTCACGTCCAGTTAGTACTACTTAGGGTAGTAAAATCAAGTTAGATCTTATAAAGGGGGCTAGATTCCAAACCATCCATGCGCTTTGTAGCACAAGATAAGTAGTGGTCTAGCCTCCCACACAGTAATATCGTTTCATCAGTAAAACTTCAAGTACGAGTGCCTACTTTTTAAAAATAATTTCAACTTTTAGTTCTATTTTCAACTTGTAACTATCATTCATACCTTTGTAATATTACTGATATAATTCACTAGCGTTAACATTAATCTATGTGGTGGCCCAGTGGTAGCGTCGCGGTCTTTGAGTCCAGAGATCATCGGTTCATCACTTCGACATGACTCTCCTATTTTCAAGCACAAGCCGCTTAGGCTTTATTGAAAATAGTATTTACAAATTAAAATATGAGTAAATATCATAAGATTGCATACCTTTTTTTTTTTTTTTTTTTTTTTATTAAATTAAAATGTAAATGCATTTACTTCAAAATATTTTATTTGATCATTTAAGTCTGTTTAAACTGTAAGACAATAGAACAGAGTAGAGTCTAAATCCCAACCCTCCATGCGCTTGGCAGCTGCAAAACGTGTTGTGATTTAGACTCTTTATTGTACAGCGCTCTTATTTGTGCTGTAAATCAAATAATTGTAATAACACCCACATTTATTAAATTCATGTCAATATTTTTGCGTGTGCTTGAAAGCTATTACTTTGTACTTTGTAAATAAACATAAACGGTGAAAATATCGAAAAATTATTGGTGAAATGGTATTATTACAGTTCATTTTATATTTCGATAGTTTTATATGAAAGTTTATGTCAGTTCGATCGCGTGGGAGGTGGGAGTAAATGGAAAAAGATATAAAACTATTATTTTACTGGTAATATAATATTGTCTTCGTGCTTTGCAATGTGACCGGTGGTTTTCTACAGCGAAAATTCCTCCTTATAAAGGAGTTGCTGTTAGAAAGATCTGTTGTGACCTTTTTGACCTAAAAAGAAAAACCTTTAAAAAAAAAAATGGAAAATAAAGATGAACATTATTAGAAGAACAATTTTAGTCCTTAGTTCTTAAATTAAGCGATCATTATTATAATATATCTCAATAAATAACTTGAATATCCATTCCCATGTCTGTAAAAAGATTTTTTTTTTATTGTGAATAAATATATGCTGGTATGTAAAACTTTGATGTAATTTATTCATTTTACAATAATTTAAAATAGGTCTTTCTTCTATTTTTTTTATTTTATTATTACCTGAAACATTGATTTGTTTAGTTTCATCCAAACTTACACAGAATGCCAAGAAATTTCAGCTTTAATTTTTCATACTGTAAACCTCTTTTTACAAGACTAAATATTGTTTATTGAGGTTTATTTATAAAAACCGTGTCTCTGTCGAGTGTTTAGTATGTAAATTAATACAGGGATACAATCACTTTAAGTTTGATTTTCGTAAAGATATGTAAGGCGGTATGACGTCACCGAATTATAAATGATTGTATCTCGCTTATTATTAATTATTCGATTTACAAACGGATTGCACTGATGGTTTTAAAAAAAATAATTGTTTTATTTTTCTGCATTTACAGAAAATTTTGTTTACATGCCCATTTTCAGGGCGTAGGGCAGATTAAAAATTAGGTCAAGTGTGTATTAAAAAAATAATTCAATGAAGAAACAAAAATAAAAAGAATCGTAGTAAAGATACAGAACGATACGTCCCCTATAAAACGTTTCAAAAGTAACCTCAAAAGGGGTTTAATTCCTCCATTGTTGCTTTCTTACTTCCATCCAAAATACAAGAATAAAAGAAGTGGAACAAAAATACTCGTAAATACTGAGTTCGATCCCGGCTTCGTTCAGTTAGAACAATAAAACAATTGCCCTTTGACTCTGGAGGCAAACGGCGGGATATTTTCCGTATAATATGCGGGCAATACTCCGACCCTTTCAGCTTTTTCTATGAAAAGGTTCGCCCGGGGAAATTCCTTCCTCGCTATGGAAAAAACACAGCGATCCGTCCCTATAGGGGGCCTAAGAAGGACCGTTTCCTTTATGGCGGTGTTTGGATAAATGCTTCTATGGTGATTGAGTCTATTTACTAAGTATGTTGTTTTATGTGCAGCTTGTGTACACCTATCATTCATCGCTGTATTAATTGAATTAGGTAGTTATAAGTCACGTTTTCGTGTAAAAAGATACATATAATTTAACATTTAACTCAAGGTATTTAAAACAACTAGCGCTGTCTGATTAGATGACTGGATGACTGGATGAAGGTAAAAAGTTCGAAGTCGTTTTCCCAAGACGCAACATCAACTAAAATCAATATTATAGAACTATAGACCCTCAGGATTTTTTAAAAGATAAAATATGCAAATAATTCCCTTAAAGCACAAAAACATGTCTTTTTAATTGGTGAGATAAGCGTTAAGTGTTTAATATTGTACCTATAATTACTGTCAAAAGTTTTTGTAAAATTTGTTCGTTTAAAATATGAAATAAAAATGTTTTAAAAAATTAAAATAAAAAATACAATTTATGATTGCAATAAAATACACCTTGGGTATACCCATGTTCTAATGCGCATTTTACAGGTGACAGAAAACTGTACAGTTTCTTGTACAGTTTTAAAACTGTCCCGTGTAAAACTAAAGCTGGATGGAATATTGAATAGTCAGCGCAACGATTGGCTGACTATGACAATTAATGTTTTTTTTTAAATATAAAAGTAGATACCGATCAATTGAATGCTTTTAAAAACGTAAAAAAAACAAACAAAATTACATACTTACATTATTAGCCATATCAACAATTTCTTGTGTGCAAACGTACGATAAAAACTTACAATAGCGCTTTAAAACATACATATTTAGCATGCCTTTTGACAGAATGAACCGTTTTCTGAACAAGAAACTGTACAGTTTTCGGTCCCGTGTACAGTGCGCTTAATTTTAAGTTCGGTAACAAAGATGATAAAATGTATTATTTGAATGCAGAGTTTGATAAAAAATTTACATTTACTAAAATTTGAACAGAATCAGGTTAACTTCACCTAAGGCGATATTAAACAGCCAACAATTAATTATTTAGAAATTTTATTAAAGTTATCGGAGGCTCGCCACATTTATGATTTTTTTCTCATATCAACTTTTTTTTAGGTACTATCTTTGGCAGCAAAAATAAATCGGGAGGACTTTATAATATATTATATTTGTTGAAAGATTTCACATGGCAAGGACCAAGGATCTAAGCGATCAATTAGACAGTATAGGGTACAATGTATTGACTGTTATCAGTAAATCGGTAGGTCTAATTCCACAATATCAAATGAGGCTGTAAATTGTGTATTTTGTTGTATTTATTAAAATCTTTTAAATATATCCGTATATTTAGATCCTCATATTATGAGATATATTTATCCCCCAAGGATTTGGTCATGGGGTAGTAGATCCGGAGAAAAATATTTGCGAAGGACAAATAATAAAAGAAACATATTTTTTAAGTCCTGAATTCTGATAGACGGAGCAGATTTTATCAAATATTTCTATATGTGAGCTGCACAGTCCGCCTCGTGGTGTAGCGGTAGCACGTTGGATAGCCATCCATGAGGTCGTGGGTTCGATTGCCGATGGGGTCAATAAGAAATATTTATTTCAATGTGTTTTTTTACATTAAAATGTTTCATTTGTAAAACCTCTTTCTGAAGCGTGAGACTGATCATCTTGCTTTCACCATTGGGTGCGGATAAACGAGAGAAGTAGTAGTAATGCAAGCGGAAATCTTCACATACTATTTTTTATGCGATTTGCACTGTTTAGACTCATGCTGTACAAGCGGGTCACCTGCAATGAAATTAATCATGTACCTAACATACGTTTCTATTTTAAGGGATTAAAATGATTACTTACCTTCATCCCCTAACCCGCACCTAATGGTGCATAGGACACTGGATTGATTCACCAAATGCAGTTTATATTGATCAGTTTTATATTTTTATTGGGAAAAACACTTACAAAAAATATTTTTCAATAAAGCGTAAGCGGCTTGTGCTTGAAAATAGGAATCAGGTTGTGACGGAGTGGGGATTCAAACAGGGGATCTCTAAACCTTAGATTCAAAACACTGCATTTCACTTTTGCCTTTTCATCTCTTTCACGACATTTTAAGATCTATAAATTTATCTTGTGATATCCTTATGTCTCATCTAGCGTACATAATATGTATATAAAGTTAACCCTTTTCGCGTCTCAATTCACTTAGTTTTCCGGGCACTATCCTCTTTAATTCGACCCTCTCTACCCCTTTTAAATAAATGACATGTACATATAGAAATGTAACGGAACCTAACCCCAAACTCTCTACACTAAAACCGTGAGAGGAGAATCCAAAAAATTACAAAAACCTTCATACATTTTGTACAAACACTTTTGATCGTGTTTTTTTTAAGTTTACTAAAAATACTACCACTACTAATTTCCCTTATAACCGCACCAATGGTGCACTAAGGGCACTGCAGTTAAAACTCAAGTGCAAAGCGAATCTGATCATTTGTCATATGAAGGCAAGATGATTCAGTGTTACACTTCAGGCCAGTTCTTCTTATGGGTATTCAACACTATCCAGATAAATTTATTTATTTTTTGTATCATAATTTGTAGTGTATTCAAATAATTGATTTTATTTTATTTATGATAAACTTGCATAAATAATCGTCGAAATCTCTATTGAGACACACAAGCATGTAAAGGAATATAAAGATCTAGGAGTTTACATCGCTTTTTTTTGTCGTTGGTCAATTAATTAAGCTAAGCTAATTGTGGATATAATAAATGATAACTGTTTATTGAAAAATAAAAGTCCTTAGGGGGTTCGATTTAGGCAAGTTTCCCCTACGTCTGATTGTCTGTTGAGATTATCAATAAAAAAACTTTTTAAGGCTTTGCAATGTAGTCCGTATATATTGTAACTATAGATGAAATCACTGCAATCCTAAAAAGATACATTGTATTTACAACCTTGAAATAAAGTAACTGCATTGCCAAAAATATATTGCGTCACAATTTGTCCCATCCAAGGTCCCCCAAACTTAACGATTTTATGAGATATCTTTTTTTTACTTGGATATTTGGGAATTTAATAGCAATGCATTTTTGACGGATACATGAGTAATAAACACATGGATACTAAGCCAATAATAAAGTATTAACAATAATTTATGCAATTAAAAAACACTTTTATGTTACATTAAAAAAATACCATTTTACTTCAAATGGGTACGTATTGTTTCCATGCTGTTTTGTGAGAATTAGAAAAAAATGTAAATCAGATCATTCAAATACATTTTTCATATATATTTGAATCGTTCATCGTCATAAGAATCTTCACCCGACTTATTTTTATTTTTATCTGAATAATCGTGAGTTTTTAACGGAATTTTAGCATTTAACACTGATTCATTGAAGTTTCAATGACTATTGAATTTTTGATCAATTAGTTCGTTTATGTATTTTATAAAACCTTATTTTCGTGTTTTCAAAACATTCAGTTCATGAAAAAGTCATGTTTAAATAATACTCTTACAAAAAAATTTTTTTTCAATAATAATGACAACACTAGATCATGTATTTTTCTGATTATTTTTATTGTTATGTATGTAGAGCATTCAATAATTAACACGGAGTATATCTTGTGTAAGTAGCGTCATGATAAATTTTATCTGCTCAGAATGCAAATATATTATGTATTAATAAATAAACAACGTAAAACGTAAGAGATACACATATTCTAAAACTGACGAACAAAAAAATATCATGAAAGGACCTTTGTCAAGATGAGGATAATAATTCAATTTATCTGTTTATTTTTGTCATCTGTTCGGTTATCTAATTTTTCAAAACATTTTAATTATCATCAAATCAGAAATAATTGTTTATTCGCAATAGTGAAAAATATCATATTTTATACTGTGAGTATTGTTACATTTCAAAATCTTGAAATTACTTTTTAAAATTTTTATCGGTATTTAGCTGAAAAGTGCTTAAAAAACTTATGTTTTCTCGTTTTGTTTAGATTTCTTTCTCTCCAGGGACTTTTCCTGAAAGAATTTAAAATACCTTTTCTCTATAAGTATAAACGACATTAAATACCGTTATATTAATCTGATATAAGACTTTTAGAATTCCCAGTGAAGGACATTTTGATAAAACACGTATTTCATTAATTAATTAGGTAGATATAATAAAAAAGGCTTACGTGTCGTTTGAGATAGATGAATAAGTGTGGTCTCACACGTGATTGCAACCTCATGTCACGATTATCACTACCGAGTTTGTGGAAAACGTCACTAGAGTTCGCGGTTAGAGCTACCGTGAGAGGCGTGTCCGCACGGCTCCGCAGCCTCCGTGATACTGAGGCTGGAGGGGTCTCCTCACCCCCATCCACCGTTTTCCAGAGAGGATAAACCCTCCCACCCTCTCCCACCCTCCGACACCCCCGCCCGCGCAGGCGCAGTGGAACCTTCGAGATGTTTACACGTTGCAGCACTAGTTTCAAATCAAATTTTATATTTTATACACATTTCCCGAACATCTGGAAAATATCGTCGATAATTTTGCATTAAGAAATTTCAAAAAAAGGAAAACTTTTAAATTAAAATTGAGTGAGATTTTAAAACACAGCTTTTATTCTGCAGGATCATGCATGATTTTATTAAAACCTTCTATATTATGGTGTAGTTTAGATTATGATAAAAATATAGTGAATATCCACCTCTGTTACAAAAAACTCCTAGTAAAAATAAATGTATTGCTATTCTCAGACTTTAACCAATTACTGTCTTTTTCCCGTATCCGCGACTAAATGATACACAAAACACTTTATTGTTGCACCAAGCTTTTCAAAACACTTCAAATCGACTTGATTCAACTATCGGAAAACCAGTCAATGTGGTAGGTATACAAATATCTTTTTAGTTTTTGTAAAAAACACGCATTAACAGAAGTTACATGTACAACAACTTATTCACATGATTCAAAATATTATATAGGTTATATATTTCTCAAGAATGTTAAAAAATATATAAAGGGATACATCGCAAGTATATGGTAGGTACTTCCAAATTCCATTCTCAACTCTCGTAGGTCTCGAGTATTTAACCAATGCATTCTACCCGTCCTAACTTATGGCGCTAAAACAATTACTCTGACCAAGCAATCCTCCCGTACATTGCAAATTGCACAGGGAGCATGGAGCAAGTTATGCATGGAATAACAGAAAAAGAAATGATTGGATCCGTCAAAGGTCTGCGAAGTGGTAGAAAAAATGGCTTGGGTGGAGAGGAAATGGGCTTGTCATATATCCGGAATGACAGTTGAACGAAACGTGTTTTGGTGTAGAGGACGTCCACCGATGAGATGGGTGGACGATATCAAGAAGATTGCTGGATGACGGTGGATGGGGACGGCGCATGTCGGGTGGAGTAGAGGCGGCAAGGGGAGGCCTATGTCCAGCAGTGGACCTTCACGAGCTGATATGATGATGATTTAGTACTTGTGGCAGCTTTAACTAGAAGCTGGTAGATCCCCGGCCATTATCATGATCGGTATTGTCACAAAAATTTCTATAGAGACATAGCGTCATACCTCTTCAAGTGTATGGGAAATGTTCTTAATGATTACCATTCAATATTCTTTGATATTTCTTTATACACAGACAAAACATTTTTTTTTTTTCTACGCGAACACCTATATATATGCTATATAAGCGCCTCAATAAAATAGTTATTTATTGGTTTCAAAACATCCTTTAAAGCTTTTTAAATTATAACCGAATACCTACCAAAAGTTTCAAATCTTATGAGCACTTTATATGGGACAGAAAGCTGCACAGTTTCTTGTTCAGAAAACTATACCTACAGTTTATTTTTCAGAAAACTGTGCAGTCTGTCAAAAGACACGCTAAATACGTGTATTTTTTAAGCGCCATCGTAAGTTATTATCATATGTTTGCGAAAAGGAAATTGTACGTATCGACGGTTTATAAAGATACCGGTACAACTGCAAAAAATGACTTTCTGAGTATTTGGTATCAAAAATTTTCGCAATTGTATGCTCTATTTTATTATTATAACGGGACTTTTGTAACTTCAAAAATGTACCGCCAGGAGTGGTTACTGTCTTTGGTATTCTTACATAGAGCATACATTACGGAAATTTTGATACCAAATACTCAGAAAGTCATTTTTTGCAGTTGTGCCGGTATCTTTATAAACCGTCGATATAGCTAATAATGTATATATGTTATTTGTTTTTTACGTTTTTAAAAACATACAATATACTAATATCTACTTAAAAACGTGTTCATAAAAAACATTAACTGTCAGGTCGACCAAACGTCGCGTCGGCCATTAAATATTCCACACAGTTTTCGTTTTGTACGGGACAGTTTGCAAACTGCAAAAGAAACTGTACAGTTTTCTGTACCGTGGGCTTTAAACGTGATCTAAAATCTGAAAGAACTGAGAAAATAAAAAAAACTGGAAAGAAGTGCACCGTGAATCTAATTTAAATTTGTCAATAACTAATATTTTCCGATCTAGAAGGAATTACTTTTCCTTTTGAATATTCTGTTTATGCAGATTTCCTTTCAAGTACATGTTTATACCGGAGCTTCCGGGACCGTTGAGCGCGTAAGCTCCTCAGAAAGGCTCCAATGGCTTTAGTTTCAGATCGGCAAAGTAATTCTTCTCATTCAATCAGATTGGATCCAAATCAATTTAATTAAAACGACTAAAAGACGGTGCAATATTCACGGAGAATGGAAATACCAGAACATGTGTACTACCTTTGGCTGCTTTACCCTAAATGCAATTATTTTACCCTATGGTAGATGTTAAAATGGTCAATTTGTGTTATACTAACTTTGTGGTTCAAAGTATTCATTCAATGTTCAATATGTTGTTCTCAATCATTTGTTTTTTTTTTTTTTTTATTATTGACATTATTCGTACATTAATGTTAAAGATAAGTAAATGAAATAGTGGACTTAGAATTATTTTTACACAATATTTAGATATATTATGTCTCTTTGTTCAGAGAACCAATTCATTTTCAAATAAAATTTTAATATTGTCCTATTTTCCATTAATTATGTACATTTTAAGAGTGATAAATATTTAATAACATGTGATTTTCGTATTAATATTTCATGTGGGATACCTTGGACTGGTAATGAAGCGTATGGCTGATCATCATCACCTTCATGTAATAAAAGATCAAGATACACAGCACTCTGTGTACCGATACAGCGCCTTATGCACCATTGAGTGAGGATAAGGGAAAGTAGTAGTAGTAGTAGAGTAATAATATTTCTTGATAATATGTGTTTATTTACTATGGTCAAAGAGTTTTAATTTTTTTAATTTTATAACCAAGTTCTCAATTCATCAAAAATAATACATGGGTTATTGGTTTTTTTTTAAATCATTTTATGATTCAAATTATCTGAACTATCTGAATTGTTTTTATCGTGAACATTAACGATATTTTTCTGTATGCTTTTTAAATTAGCACATCGTTTAATAATCCAGCACCTTGTATATTTCAGAAAAGTTTATTTAAATCTTCTACGTACGTAGTTAGTTTTTAATTATTCCGTAAGGGTTTAGGAACAGAAGAAAAAACGCGTTGAAATGTTTAATATTATTATTTTGTAAAACTTTCTTAATTTTTCTAAACATAAAAAATTGAACAGAAGCTCTGCAGGAAATCAGAACTGAAACTCTGTTCCAAATTCCCGCCAATACACGAGACTACGGAATCCATTGAAACGGATAATGTTGACCATAAATCAGTGATCAGCAAAGCGAAAGTTTAAATTCTGGCGTAATGACCAGGGCCAAAGTGGGGACCTCGTATCAGGAATGGGGACCTTGTGGTATCATGGCACACCGCTCGTGTCAGGGATGGGGACAATTAAAGGGAATATTTTTCCACTTTCACAAAAGCTTGGCGTCAATAGGAAACCGCTATCTCCGTTCTTCTTTAGCAATAACAGTATTTCACCGCTGAAAAAAAATCCAGACACAAAAGTTCGGCCTGCGCCATTGTACCGTATCAAAAGCCGATCTGATAAAGGACAGAGGGAGAAGATATTTCGCGATTCCTGTTATGGAAGGTACCGTAAAATTTAGTTCTGTCGTAGCGAATTTACGGGCACTTTTGATTTTCCTATCTAATAATTCTGCGGCCTTGCCACTTTAGGGCGGTTTCCGAGGGTGCGCTTTCACTATGATAGCAATCGGAACTTCAACTTTAAGGCTATACCTCACTTTACGCGCTGCCGCACAAATTTATATTGCTGTCGTATTTTTGAGCGCGCGCTCTATTCCGGGGAATATTGTTCTAACTCAATTACTTGAAGCTTTCAAAGTAATTTTGAATACATTTCCTGGATTATTATCGTAATATAAAAGTAAGTAATCAAATTTTATAAACTTTTGTATTCCGTAGAAAAAATTAATCACCAAAAGTAATTTTCTTACAATCACCAAACTCAAGAACTCGAAGAATTTTCAGATAAGAAATTAATATCGCGTCAAAGACTAAAAAATCATTTTAGGTGATAAGGCATTTACAGGGCCGGGTTTTAAATCCCTTCTACATAGCTGCGAAAATTGTGCGCATTGGGACATCATGTATAGTGAAATAAATCCCTTCTACATAGCTGCGAAAATTGTGCGCATTGGGAGATCATGTGTATAGTGAAATAAATCCCCTTCTACATAGCTGCGAAAATTGTGCGCATTGGGACATCATGTATAGTGAAATAAATCCCTTCTACATAGCTGCGAAAATTGTGCGCATTGGGACATCATGTATAGTGAAAATAAATCCCTTCTACATAGCTGCGAAAATTGTGCGCATTGGGACATCATGTATAGTGAAATAAATCCCTTCTACATAGCTGCGAAAATTGTGCGCATTGGGACATCATGTATAGTGAAATAAATCCCTTCTACATAGCTGCGAAAATTGTGCGCATTGGGACATCATGTATAGTGAAATAAATCCCTTCTACATAGCTGCGAAAATTGTGCGCATTGGGACATCATGTATAAGTGAAATAAATCCCTTCTACATAGCTGCGAAAATTGTGCGCATTGGGACATCATGTATAGTGAAATAAATCCCTTCTACATAGCTGCGAAAATTGTGCGCATTGGGACATCATGTATAGTGAAATAAATCCCTTCTACATAGCTGCAAAAATTGTGCGCATTGGGACATCATGTATAGTGAAATAAATCCCTTCTACATAGCTGCGAAAATTGTGCGCATTGGGGGACATCATGTATAGTGAAATATAAAGAATTGAATTATGGATTTCCACCAAGAAATATCAATCAAATTAAATATTGCAAATTTTATTTTGTTCATAATTCTTTACATTTATTATAGTTGAGTAGGTATATATGATAGGGTTTAAGATTGCATTAAAGACAATTAAGTACATTGGTTTTTATATGATAGTGTTTTTCGTATTTTGATGGGAGCTGAATCACCAGTTTTCCGTTTTTTCATTCGCCCTTGAAATTTAATTTTATTACTTTGTTGGCTACTTATAAATTCGAAATCGGGGATTATTGTCAGTAATATTTTCTTTTACTAGCTTTTTACTTTTTAAATGCTAGCCCTGCGGGGCTTTTCGGCGCTTCCGCGCCTCGATTTTTGGTTGTTCCACCTTTAGTTGATTGGCTAAAAGTCCCAACAAACAGAAACCTAATTTACGGAGGCCCACAGAGCCGCCCGACCGAGGCCTGAGTAGAATCTGGAAGGACTGATGGAAGAAATCTATGTTTTTGCCCCTTGTAAAATCTTTAAAATGTCGAGTATTACCCCAGGTATACAAAGTTAAGATATTATTCTTAAATTAATCTTTCTTACATGTAATAACAATACAATTATCAACAAAATTTTCGAACTGTCACATAAACCTAATTGCTTGTGCAAAAAATATGGAATTATTGTAAGTAGGTACCTACTATTAAGAACCGCAATTTTTTTCGGCAGACATCACCGAGATTTTTTTTTTCAGCAATCATCACTGATGTACACTATCATTTCTACGCTAATAATATTATAGATATTCTAACATAATACCCCGAAGTGCAAATAATGCAACCCACTCCATACAAACATATTTATATTGACTGGTCTATTACGATTTTCTATAGTTTAGAGATTCAGACTGAAAAATGCCATTACTTTAAATATATTTCAGTGAAACTAACTATCTCTTCCACAAAAATTCAATTACTGCAAGTTTCTCCCTTAAAGATGAAATCACAAAGGCTTTCCCAAGGTCTTTATTCTTGAAATTTTATTGGAAAGTAGAACGAAGTCGAATCTTCTCATGAATCATTTTTCATGTTTTAATCAAGACATTTGAATTTTTATCAGCTTTTATATCCCCGTTTATTACTGTTTTATCGATTCCTTTGTTTTTTTTTATAAGTATCGCGAATCCTATCTTACCTCATTCTGCTCTGATAAAATTTTACGGATGTAATAAAAAAGAAAAAGAAAAATATTATTAATATCAAATACATGTATTTCCCGTGAGTAACATATAACTTACCATGGGCCTTAATATAATAGGGTTCTTCCCGATTTTTTTTTATTATTTAAAAAAAATGATTGAAAAATTACGATATCAAGGATTTTTTTTTTTAATGATGTCATATTATGAATTTTCTGGCGCGGTTTAAAATAGCGCCTTTTCAAATCGCTGGCAAAATACTCCATTTGGCGCGCATGCGGTGTGATGTCACAGCAATATAGGGGCTCACTACGGAATGAATTTTACGCCTAAAAATCATTCGTATTTTCGTGTTTTAAAAATAAATTGTGTTTTATATCGTTGGAATTGTAAAAATATACTTTAAATATTTATAAAGTTTTCAAGGATATTCATGCTATCAGGAAGAACCCTATTACATTTATGATAACATATTCACGACAGAACACACAATTATGTACATAAAAATATTATAACAAGGAAATTAAAAATCATAAATACACTAATAAGCTTATTATCACTTTCCACAAACTGCCTGGGGTAATACTGCTTAAGGCTGTCAGCCACATTATAAGATCCTCCAATACACTGAGGAAGTCTGTTATATTCCCTGCAAGCCAGGTGCAGCAGAGACTTAAATGCATTAAATAATATTGTTATAAAAAAGCTGGAATATGATGTAGAAGCATGTAAAAGTTCCAATGTATCCAAGGTTAACAAAATATTTTGAAAAAAACGAAATGCTTTACTCCGAAATCTTGGAAATGTATTTATTTGGACGTTTATCTGTATACCAAATATTAGGTAGAATATGAGAGTGTGTGTAATACAAATCGAATCAATAAAACACCACTACAAAATACGACATCTAACTCAAATTCAATAATTCTGACATTTCACAGTAGAGATAGTAGTTTGGATATACATAGGTCATCATTTTTATTAGAAATACTTGTATTAAAAATAAATAAACGTGCTGCAAAGTTATTATATGTATTACTAGAAATTTAAGAAGATATTGAAATTCATGTTGTTGACAATCCCAGAAATTGAACTCAAAAATGTTTCGAAAAATTCTAAACTTTTCTAAAATGCACTTAAAAAAGTAATTATTTTGTAATAATAATATAAACTAGCAGATAAATGCTAGCCCTGCGGGGCTTTTCGGCGCTTCCGCGCCTCGATTTTTGGTTGTTCCACCTTTAGTTGATTGGCTAAGGCCCTTTCTTATCACCTCCGTTTAGAACCTGATTATCGTAAATGTCCTACTAAATCGCAGTTAAGTTTGAGAATGCAATTCATCACCTCTGATTATCACCAAAATATTGTAAATCCCCATTTAAAACGCCGCCGCCGCTAAACTTAGTCAGAGGTTTGTTCCCCCTTTATGTTTGTAACAGTTATGACATCTCGACTCAAAATTTTAATGCATAAAAAAACAGTCAAAATGGAGATAATATGATGATAATCAATATTTTTTATTGTTTTGAATTAGTATCACATTATAAAAACATAAATAAAACTCGATTATAAGTAAAAATAACGAAATGTCTTAAAACATTTTTGCCGGCCGGGTTGGATTTTTTACAGTATTTGATAAGTAGTCCGGTAAAATTAGTTTTTCTCTATCCCACCCTCCTTGTAAAACGTATTTTAAAAATGGCGTCGTATTTGATCGTTTGACAACTCAACTCAAATTTTTATTGGGTTGAAAATAGCTTAAAATGGAAATGTTACAATGTTTAATCCATTTTTTTTATATTGTATTGGATTGGTATCATATTAAAAAAACATAATAAAACTCGATTCTAGCTTGCAAAAGGAAACATATTGAAAGCATTGACAACACCGCTGCACTGTTGCCGGACGAAAGTGCTGACCAGCTAATCGGAGGATAGATTTTGTCATTATTTCTGGGGTTAATTGGGTTTTTTGTAAATAATATCGTTTAAATCTGGTAGAATATTACAACCGACATTTAGTTATCCGGGTTTTAAACGGAGGTGATGAAACACCTCCTAAAACTCCCAACCATTGATTAATTAATTCATGTATTAATTACTCAAATATGGCATGATTGTAAGTAGGTACCTACTCTTAAGAACCGATGGAGATTATTTTTTCCGCAGACAACACCGAGATTTCATTTTTACGCTATTAATATTATACCATTATTTCTGGGGTTAATTGGGTTTGTTGTAAATATCGTTTAAATCTGGTAGAAAATTACAACCGACATTTAGTTATCCGGGTTTTAAACGGAGGTGATGAAACACCTCCTAAAACTCCCAACCATTGATTAATTAATACATGTATTAATTAATCAAATATGGCATGATTGTAAGTAGGTACCTACTCTTAAGAACCGATGGAGATTATTTTTTCCGCAGACAACACCGAGATTTATTTTTTCGGCAGGTATCACTGATGTACACTACTATCATTTTTACGCTATTAATATTATAGATGTATTCCAAACCTTGAGGTTGGAAGTGCAAGCCTCTAAGGTTCATTTACAATATATACATATAATTGTGTGTTCTGTCGTGAATATGTTATCATAAATTTAACTTATGAGAAATACTGTAATAAATGTATTTGATATCAATTAAAAAATGAATATGGCAGACGCTGTAGGTACTTTTGTCCAAAAGTCTTGTTCTAAGTTAGATGACGTAATAATTGGATAAATGTCTGAAAGTGTGATGTAGTCTGCCAATAATAACTTTGGTCCAACTATGTCCTTTGTGTCCTGTTTCTTGTCTCTAATGCAGGATTGTTCGGTAATTCGCGATTCCTTAACATCATTTTGATAACAATAATAAACATTTTTTTTTATATAAAAAGAAATCTATGCAATCTTATGATATTTGCACATATTTCCATTTGTAAATACTAATTTCAATCAAGCCTTCAATCAAGTGGCTTGTGCTTGAAAATAGGAATCGAGTCGTGTCGAAGTGGGGATTCGAACCGACGATCTCTGGACTCAAGAGGTCGCGACGCTACCCACTGGGACACACCACCCGTTCAAAACAAAAGTGTGAAACACACTTTTGTTTTAAACTACTTATTTATTTTTAGAATGCTTACCGGTTTCGGAGATACTACTCCTTTAGGGCTTTGAATAATAAAAAAAATAAATTAAGGAATAAGTCGTTAACTAATTTTTTAAAAACTGATTGACCAGTTACTGTGATAAGGGATGCAGAGGGGAGTGAAGTGAGGGGAGAAAACTATGATCGATGCATTGTGATGTAGACCCTTATAAATTTATTAGTTATTAATTTATCCTATTTATTGATATGATTATTGTTGAGTTATTAATATTCTACATTAAAATAAAATAAATAAGTAAACAAATTTGAAATGATAAAAAAGTTAAAACAACCACGAACTTCTATACCTGTTATATATATATTTATTTTGAATTTGTATTAACTTATTAATTATATGTTATATTTAATCTGTTTGTCGGAAACATTTTTAATTTTTAATTTTATAGACAAAATTATCAAAGGACCTTAAAAAAATGTTGTGATTTGCTGTTAAAATACAACATCTAGTAAAGTATGTTGGATATTATATATTTACGCGATACATCTATATCTATTTCATCCTGACAACTTCGGCAAATTTAAGCCTCTCTGTTCTGGTAGCCTTACTATGTGTCAGAAAAATGTATTATACTAAAATAAATATAACACCACCCACGCGCCACCCCACCGCCACTGCCTACGTCAGTTTTGTCGTTTCCCGTGTAATACTTTCAATGTAGCTTACTCATTTTTTAAAGATAACAAAGATAGTTCATTACTCTTTGCAAATAAGACCCGTTTAACTAAGAATTCATAAAAATAATACGTGAACGGTTATAATTTGAGAACGATTTTTTTTTTTTTTTATTAATTATTTTCAAAAGAATAGTTTTTGTTTACATAGATATACATTATAAACACATAAACATTAAAAAAAATATCAACAAAAAATCCCACCAAGGCATAGCCTGTTTGTGGGTAGGTATACTGTGAAAGTCAAACAGTGTGCACGTGGCAAAAGAGAAAAATAAAATCATGTAAAAATAACAGATAATGTAAACAAGATAGTTAAAAAAAGAAGGAATACAAGATATTGGTATCTTTATACCCGGAAGAAGAAGAGGGAAAATAATTATAATATATAAAATAAAAAATGACGTAGATTACGTTATAGTTATGGTCTTTAAAGTAAGAATGATTCTACCTTTACACTATGTATCCAACTTTTTGTGTAATTTGAATTATTCTTTCATTTCCCTAATTTGCATCTGGTATGCATGCTGCATAGGGTACTGCATTGGCACACCGAGAGTAGTAAGACGATCAATCTTAGACTAAGACCTTGGACTGGCACTGAAGTCCCAAATTAACATTTGCAATTTTCCGGGAAAATGCCACATTGGAAGCATTAAACTTCCAGCGACGACGTAAATACTACAATGGAGGGAGATAGGGTAGAGTAATGTAAGATACGCGTTTGTGACACTTGAAAAAGTGTTCCGCTTCCGGCGGAAGTGGGCAATAGGCTTTGCGTAAAAGCCACATCTATGTATATAAGGAATACGCACCCACACCACACACACAAAACTCAAATGCGCACTTTATACGGACAGAAAACTGAACAGTTATTTCTGCAGTTTGCAAACTGTCCCGTATAAAGTTTGCCGCGACGTTTGGCCGTTTTGCTTGTACATATCGATATATACATGTGTAGATATATTTAATGCTTTTGAAAACTTAAAAAACAAATAACATATTTACATTATTAGCTATATTAACAATTTCCTGTGTGCAAATCTGCGCTTAAAAAATATACATAAAATATTTAGCATGTCTCTTGACACACTGTACCTACAGTTTTCTGAAGAAAAAATACTGTACAGGTTTCGGTCCCGTATAAAGCGCGCATTATACGGTGGTAAAATGTGGCTAGAGAGGGTCCACGTTTGTTGATGGTAGGCGGAATACGAAATGGCGGATAAATAAAAAAAAACTGATTTCAAGTTGAGCATACACGATACACATTTTACTAGTTGAAATGCTTAAAAAAAGAAAAATTTTATTATTTTATTTTAACGCCACGTTCGCTTCTATGTGGAGCATGTCATCACATGAACATCACAAGAATTTTAGGGACCCTGTCACCGTCCAGCTGTCTCGCTTCTTCTCGTGTTATAAATAATATTGTTATTGCACTTACTCATAGAAGTAATATTTTGGGATATCTCAAAAGCGCGACATTGATTTCGATGCTGTTTCGTTGTAACTGGATATCTCGGTATAAGAACGAGATAGACGTTTCTAAGACAGAAATGTGGCGTTCTGTGTGCTCTCACCGAGGTCCTTATTTATATCAAAAGATTGCTCGGTGAGGGGCTGGTGCGGGAAATATCGAAGGACCCAAGGTTTTACAAGCGGAGTTCACTAATAGATTTTTGTACTGATAGATTTTTGTGAAGTTAATAAACTTGACTAAACTTTAACTGAGAAATGGAAAAAACAAAAGTTGAGTTATTTGCTCTGTTTTTAAAAATAAATTATTTAGAAAATTTGTATTAGGTAGGAACTTTGTAGGTACCTACCTACTTGTCCCTATTTGATGCATATCAAACAGACTGTGTGAGCTGTAACCTTATATTATCAGTTCATTTGCGACAAATTAGAGCTTAGTTCCTAAGTGCAGTATAGTATGCAGTGAGTTCAACTTACTGTTACCTAATATAGTGCTCATTCTTACTAATTATTACCAGCCGCGCAGCAGCGATAGCTGGTTTTGAAATTCAAGACTGCATCGCCATATCCTTTGATTATCGACTAAAGGTAGGACTTAGGACTTAAGACTTATCCTTGAATCTTATACCCATTTATTAAATTAAATGGAAATCTTGTAGAAATTGCAGTCGCAATTTATCAATATCAAAATCAATTCAACAATAAGATTTTAAACTTATGGTTGAATTGTTTTGAAGTTTTAAACTATATTAAAATAAAACTCCTTTTTTAGCTACTTTTTATTAGTAAAACTCCCGACCGGTTTTAAGACAACGCGTGTCTAGAATATCGAAGGTACAATTGAAATTGTAATATAGTTTTTTACTAGATACTTACCTACCAACATTGTGATAGTTTCATAGCTAATCAAAGTAAAGTAAGTAACATCTACATACAGGATGGTCCCAAACATAGAGGTCCATTTTTTTTTTACTTTCCTCATATTTATCTAAGGGTATCCAAATTATATCCCATACATTTTGTCCGATTTGTCCGGAATCTAAAAAAAACTGACGTCTAGATTTAGATCACCCCTGTTTATTTATATTTTTCTTACTAGGCTCCAATACCCTCATATTATCGTAATAATAATAATTACTATCTTTGTGTTTATAGTATGTAGTAATGCATCTTTTGCTTTTCAACTGTGTTTAGAAAAAGGCGGTGACCAAAATACGTTATTTTTCGTCCGCAATAAACACGTTATGTAATAAATATGTGAAATCTCGGGAATGACTATGAGCATCAAATACATTTAAATAAGAATGAAAATATTTACTGGAATCAATATAACATAATGTAAATGCTACACATCTCATTACGCTTAATAGCTACGTAACTCGTATGACAAAATAAATAATCAATTGAATTAAAAATATTTATTCTTTTGCAAATCAAATTAACACACAATTACTCTTTATTTTTATGAAAACATTTCTGGAATTCATAAAATAATCCAGGATTATCCAAAATCAGTTTTTACATATATCCAAATATGTTTAATTTCTTGAAAATGGATTAAATATATAACATATGATAATCAACCATATTCTTCAGCCAAATAAAATGTACCTAAATAGATACTTTAAACGCGTATAAATGCATTTTACACATTTTTTATGTTAAGGGTTACGCCCTTTTCCCTACACAATCGCAATATTATACCTCACAGAACAGTGCTGTATAGCTTACAGATTTGTGTGTATTCAATATCCGAGAAATGGGTTATCCATCATGATTTGCAGTCGTCCCGACAGGCGATATTGTCTGTCTCGGAAGGAAATATAACACGGAGATAGCACTAGTGATGTGCTGGAACTGTAAATGTTGCTATATACACTTATAGCATAGCACAACATGTCCGCACGGCACAGCACGTGTGGCGAACACAGAGCTCAGCGTCTATAATCATAATTATCATCAATCATTTATGATACATGGCCAGCGCTCTGGCTAGATAGATGTAATATTAATATTTATATGCATTTTATGAGATCTTTTAATTTCACATATTTCTATGTATGTAGAAATATGTGCACAACGAATACTATACAGCACTAGATCTTAATTGATAGAAAATGAACTGAGAATACCACATTATAGCTCATATCGACCATCGCATTTCTGTCAAAGAAACATGTTTCTATCTTTTTCCCATGTCGAGATATTAAATTTAAAAAAATTAAATTCCAATGATACAGTACTGAAATAAAATCAGTTTTATTGCGAATTCCCAAAGGTTGACTTTTTTCAGTTAGTGCAGAATGCATTCACGGTGCGATATGCTAGAATGTGATTTACACATCTAACACACGTGACGTGAAATTCTTCAAGGGTTTTCTTTTTCAAGGCTATGGCTAACTAAGTATTGCACTAACTGCTTAGTTATGCTGGAATAAACACTATTATTATTGTTATTATTATATATTTATACATTATTTTTTATTAAATATTTTTATGGTAGGTACCTACTCCCAAATATTAAATTGACTTTAAATCAAATAAAAATTATAGCTCCACCACTGAAATGTGAAAATTATGATTTGAACATAAAATCTAAAAAATGCTATTTAGTTATTATTAGCAGCTAAACCATCGGTGTGAACTACAAGCTACATTTCTATATTATTTTTCTATAACAACAGCCTCCACTCGAACGATCAAGGTGTTGTTGTTTAGAAACGATATTTTGTCGTCATGCTCTAAGGCATCGGTGGTTCAGTGGTAGAATGCTCGCCTGCCACGCGGGCGGCCCGGGTTCGATTCCCGGCCGATGCAGCTATCTTTTATGAAATATAATGTAACCGATTTTGTTTATTTTAAAGACAATTTTTTACTATAATATTTTTTTATATAATGTAGGTATATAACTACTAAGTTTTCTTTGAACTTTAAATAACATTTTAAAATCTAGTTTTTCCAAAAACAATGATTGCTTTTTTTCTTCTTTTAAGTTTATTTATAATTTCTCCGGGGGGATAAAATATTTTTACTTCATAATAAATAAAGTCATTCATTACACAAGTGGCGAGAAAAACAAATCTGTATAATATAATATTATAGGTACACTTTGTAAGTGAATTTTAAAATAGAAATAATGGTTTTAAAATTACAAAAAACATTTCGATCCTGCCAGGATTCGAACCTGGAATCTTCTGATCCGTAGTCAGACGCGTTATCCGTTGCGCCACAGGACCCGATGGCATACGTGGCAAAATTAGCTAATACAAATTTAACCAAGAACTTTTTTTATCACTAACTTCTTTATGATGACTTGCGACTAAAGTTACTGGACGACAGGAATTTTCCTGAAATGTCAGGAATTTCGGCTCTCTGTCAGGTAAATAGGGAAAATGGACAGGAATTTTGAAATGAAAAGGAAGACATTCGAAACCAAATTAATAAAAATATATTAGCAGTTTAATAGCAAAAATAAAATAATTAAACCATTAGAAAAAATGTGAAATCATACAAACAATTTCGTTTAATCAATTTCATGCTTTTTTATGCTCAATATAGAGACATAGGTACTATTATCAATATAAACTTATTTTTTAGTTTTTTTTTTAAATATTAGGCGCGTGTCCAGGGCCGGATTAAGCAAACGTGGGCCCGAACCACAAAAATCGACCGTTGATTTGTTTTGAAATAGGGATATTTCCGTATCGAATTTTTTTTAAAAATATGTTTTTAATATGAAATATGAAAAATATGAGTTGAACTTCATGTTTTAAATGTTAAAAATATTGTCTGCGGCGCCTTTTTCTGATGAATACTAGGTATATCTACCTCTCATTCGATAGAGAATATTTATTTTTAATTATATTTAAGTATATGCCGATAAATTTATTAGGTAGGTGTATGAAAGATGCAATACAAATAAATGTATTAAAATGTTACTTCTTCACTTTTATATAAATAACGTGCGTTGTTCATATAAAAGTGAAGAAGTGCGTAAAATGAAAAAAAAATTTGAAACAGAAGGGACGTGAAGTTTTGGTCATTGGCTAATTGCATGACCAGATAAATGTCTGTATCGTCTTATTTTTTAAATAATTTACTTATCTCCTTTAACAAATAAAATATCAAAAAAGTAACACGATGTAAACACGCATCTGGTCGATATATAAAAAAAGTGTGAAAAAATCATTGCTCTAGTGTTAAATTCCAGGAAGAAAATCAAGGAGTACGTTTGTATGGGAAATCGATGGCGAGTCACGTGGTGTGACTTAACTCTTAACTCTTAAGAGGTGTCGCTTAGGTGGTGGTCGGATGAGAAGAGACCAAGGTAGCGGCCAGCAGCATGTCAGAACCCGCCTACCACCATCGTTTGGTGTTGACTAACCTTCATACAGAGTCATGACATCATTCTTGAACATGGATGTTTAACAAAAACCATTTTCTAAGGCAATACGGCCTAAGCAATGCTTACGCAGCATATTATGGCAACACTAGACTTGTGATAGCTTTCACTAGGATCTGGTATTTAAGCACTCTGTTTTAATCATGTCACAAAGGTTTTTATACACCGTGTATCAAAACTCGATGTACAAGCGGGAAACCAGTGAATCTACATCATATTAGAGTCGATTTTGTGGGATAATTTTTTTTTTTGTTTGACACATAGTTTTCGAGAAAATTGAGTTCGGAGTTGTTTTTTTTTAAAAATAAATTTATGCAAATTGTTATCAAATATTATGTATTTAGACTAATTCGTTATATCCACTAATAAAACAAAATCAAAAGCAGCATTTTTTAATGAATCAGTGCAATTTTATTTATTTTGCTTTACTTTAAAGCTTTTATGAGAAGAAAAAAAAAACTTTTTTTCAAGCTCAGATTATGATGCGACAAATATATGATGCGACAAATATATGATGCGACTATACCTGGATGTAGAAATCGAGGAAGGCCGAGAAAGACATGGCATGATCAAGTAAAACAAGTGCTTGAAAGTGGGCATGTAAGAAGTCGGAATAATCGACGTGCGTGCATGAGAAGATGTATGAATGTAGAGGAAGCAAAATAAGTGTGCCAGGACAGAGTGGTGTGGCGTTCTATCATCTCTGCCTACCCCTTCGGGGAAATGGCGTGATGGTTGGTTAGTTAGAAATATGAAGTAGATTCACCAGTTCTCCGATTGTACCTACTAGGAGTTTTGTTACTCCATAGCATTATGATACATCAATTTTTGTATGGGAAATATAATTCCCTACACTTCTATCTTTCTTGATGAATGATTATTTCCATGCTCCAGTATTATTCCTTGAAATTTAACAGCAAGACAGTCAAATCTGCTTTCGAGTCCAACTTTGATCATTCAAGAGATTCAACAAATAATGATAACATCTGCCATAAACAGCAAACTGTTTACAAACAAATAAATCACTTGCCCTTTCATCGTGAAACAATGGATTAACAAACCCCCGACCCTTAATTCCTTCTCCCATTATTTCCTAATAATTTTAGCTAAGGGCCGCCCGTTAATATTGCTGAAATTGAGGTATTAATCCAACGGTACAGATAATATAAATACCTAAAGTTAAATAAAACAATAATTAATTTAATAATAAAATATTCCAAACCGAGGTGGGGAGCGCAAGCCTCTAAGGTTCATATATAACAATAGACCAATTTAATAAAATATCCATTTGCATAACTTTAATCAGAAAAAAAAGACAGATGAAAATAAAGAAATAGTAATACAAAAAATTAAAAATAAAATATGTAGGTATCTGCATTACTTTGATCAGAAAAAATTAGGTACAATATTTAAATTAAGTATACTATACGCCCCCAAATGGATAAGAGCTAAGACGCTACATTCACGACAAGTGGTTTCGGGTTGGGATAGTGTTCTTTATTAAGAAAATAAAATAACATTGAAAAACAAAAATAATGCCGTCCCGATAAACCGCAATTTTGCCGTTTGTCATCAGGAGCCATTAGCAAAAAATAAATTTATCATAGAAATATAACAAAATAATAAAAAAGTTACACAAAATATACATAAAAGGAATAGAGATAATGGATATGGTGAATCAATATATAAATAAATTATGGTGCATCAATATAAAGAGTTCTATCTCCAACCAAACCCTTAGATAGAAATAATTTTATTAACATTATTACACGATTTAAATTCATAGGGCAACATATTAAATATTTTTGGAATTAAATATTCTAAAGTTCTCTATTAAATATTCTAATATTCTAAAGTTCCCATTGAAATAACAATAAAAGTTATTTTTCTTAATCTTGGTTGTTTAAGTTATTCCTTTTAGTTACTATATCGACAAAAATCCATATAAAATCGTCGATACAAAGTTGATAAATATACTTGTAACGACACCGTTCTGACCTGTGTCCTCATCTCGATATAGTGATCCCTGCCCAGAGACCCTACGCTGGGCTAAAAGTCGCATGCGACACTTCGGAATGGCGAGTGATTTCGTACCGTAGATCATTCGCTATTCCAAAGTGTCGCAAGTATCGCCGAAGTGTACATAGGCACTATAATATGAATGTATTTTTTTAACCGCCTCAACAGGCCAGGGGACCTATGCTGGACTTAAAGTCGCATGCGTCACTTCGGAATAGCGAGTGATCTACGGTACGAAATCACTCGCCATTCCGAAGTGTCGCATGCGACATTAAGTTCAGCATAGGGGCCCTAACCTGTTGAGGTGGTTAAAAAAATACATTCACATATTTATTGTTCCTTCATACCCTACATACAAATTATTATAACAGTTATGTGTTACTCCTATCTGTTGTTGTAATATAACCAACTTAGGGAAAAAAATATATTTTTTTTCTATTACAAGAAATTGCTTGTGCGGCGCGGGCGTCCGACGTTAACGTCGGCATCATATATATAGGATTTGGGTTGTCACGTGATAAAGACGTGGAATCCCAAGATTCGAATTCTACCTCAGACGTTCTCTTAATCGAATTATTTGATTGACCGTAATTTATTATTGTTATTTCCGCATCATGGTAGCGCTTTTGGCTGCTGTGCATGAGGTCGCGAGTTCTATTCCCGGTGGGGGTCGATATGAAATATATTTTTGAATGTGATTTTCAGATAGAAATATTTCATATCTGATTTCTTGGACTGGCGCTGAAGCGTGAGACTGATCATCTTGAATCATGTAACAAATTATCAAAATTCACTGCAATTTATGTACTAATGCAGCGCCCTTTGCACCATTGGGGGGTGGATGGGGAGAGTTGTAGTAGTAGAAGAGTAGTTATTTCTACTGAGAAAATTTGATGAAAACTGGTCAAAAATCGTTTCAAATGTACTCAATTCCAATGAAAAATAATATTTCATGTGTATTGTAAACATACAATTCAGACGGAATCTTGTTTTCACAAAAACAGGAGCAAGTCTTGCCGAAATCTTGTCAAAAGCCATTAGGGCTCGTTTTTCATTCCGACGTGTTCGAATTCAGAAAGATTCAACGTTAAATTATAATTAATTACACCGGTTTTATTAGCACTAAGAAAAATGGTTCTCAATTTATGGTGCGCAAATTGCTGGGGGGCGAACGAAATGTTTTGGGGGGCATTGAACATTTTACCATCCCAATAAATTATTTATAATGATTATATATCATTAGATCAAACATTAGAAACTGCTTTTTCTACGTTTTTATTTAATTTTAATTTAAACCCTATCTGAGACTCGATTAAAAGTAGTTTGGTAGTTGGTCGTTGGTAGTTGCAAATTTTTAGATTATAAGATATTTAATTAACAGATTTTGAATTTTACTTATCTGCTTTATTATTTCCATGTTAATTTCGCATGTCTTTTTGTTTTTATGCCATGCATTTTCTTCGCGATTATGATTTTCTAAAAAAAAACGTAGCTTAATGCTTAGTAACACAAGGCATTTGAAAAAGTTGTCCTTTTCTGGCGTTATAACCCTGCAAATCCTTTTAGTGTTACAACCATCATTGATTTTTTAATAAATAGAGACTGCAATTCATTTTTACGGTTTGAAGAGGAGCATGACGTTAATAATTTTGAGAAACATCGACAGATGATATACTCGTACTGTAGCGATAATGAACGAAAAACAAATAAATGGATGGAATGAAATTCCCGTTTAATTTGATGCCTTGTTCGTTTAATTCCAAGCGACGTTATCAACAAGAATCATGATCTTTACTCGATGCATTAATCTTCATCGTCAATTAATTTCCGGTAATTTTGGGAGCCAAAACATCTCTGAACCTTCGAAAAAGAATTTCAGAGAAGTCACATTCCATACTTGAAAAATACTACCGTGTCTGGTGTCTAATTACCAACTACGTCACTCACTACGTCATCAATATGCATCTACGTCATCCCTAGACATCTACGTCACACGTTTCGTGTATTGCCCCTAAGTGCTGGAGTCTTTAGACGGTGGATTTTGATAGTGAGTGGGGGTTATGAAATTAACCCTAGGAAGCGTATATTTTTTGAAAATTTGTATGGAAAAGCCCCTTCTAGTGAATTCTTATTCGAAGCTCTGAACCCCTCCATTGCAACTTCAAGTATTCATTTCTTGGAGGGGTTTTAATATTCTAACCCCTGACCCTTGAGAGCAGACCCCTGTCCTTTTGTACCCCAACGGTCATTTAGGCATTTTGTGTTTCAATACTGCGGACAAAGGGTGGGGGGTCCAAATTGGATTTCAGTAATTGAAGTTAAATTGGTAAATCTATATTGCATTCTGAGGGTTTGAAGCAAATTTGTTTAATAACGGAATAACAATGACACTGTGTTAATTGCCATTTGAATACCCTACCATTAAAAGAAAATTATTTTACCTCAAATCGTAGCATCTGATATATTGATTCTTTAACTATGTATACACATTTTTATGTCAATATTCAGAATCAGTATAACTAATTAACGGAATTACACTGTCTGTTCAATAAAATCAGGAATTCTGAACAAAAAAATTAATAACTTGGATGCTTTTTTAAGAGCACCGAAAAAATAATTAAAAAATGTTTTCGTTATCATATAATTAAATACAATTTAAGAACTACAGTTTGATCGCCCCACAGAAAAACCGTGGGTGGATACTAAACTTTGAGATTTCGATAAAAAAATAATATGACTAATTTAACTTAAATAAAGGCAACCACTGTTAGCTAATTTTAAAATCTAAATTGGACTAAATTATAATAATCTTAAAGCCTTAAAACTTATTGAATTTCGAAATGTATCTACCTTCTTGAATTTAGGTTTTATCTACCGAAATATTAAAAGCTCCTAAAGTTATATATTACAGGATGTTGTATGAAAAGCTTTGTAAATTTCCCAAAACGCTTTACAAAGCTTCAAATATTACACTTAAGTTTTATTGAATCGAAAGTTTCTCAACGATTAAACAATTATCTTATTTTAAACAACGAAACTTTGATTTTATCTTCTATCTCTAAGGCTTGTTAAGCTTTCCAACGACTCATTACAATAATGGTATATAGGATTTTATTTGACATTTAACATGAAATTGAGTATGGGATCCAATGCAAGGTTAAATTATTATTAAATATCATTTTGTCCTACAATAAAAATAAATATAATAGTACGATATTTCATTCACTTTTGTTAATTATAAATAATTTTAAAAAAATTAACAAGGCAAGTAAATTAGAAATACGATAAAATAAATTCGAGATAAACATAAGAACATGTACATTTAAAACTTTTTTAAATGTTTCGTTTGGATAAAAAAAAAAAACCATGAAGATTATTGTAATAGGTAAGTTACTACATACATAGATAAATATTTTCTAAATTTTTAATCATTTCTCTTCATTTGGAAAGTCTACCGAAATACTATTAATGTGCCTATATAAATAAATTATTTTAAAGAGTAAAACGCATTTAAAAAGTCAATGGTAGAGTTCCTTCATTTAAACGTGTTACATAATATTTAATACAATAAAAAAATCTGTTTAAAATGTCTATTAAATCTACATATATTAAAAGATACAGTATATGTATAAAAAAATATTTCTTCGGAATTATTTATAAGATGGAATTAAATTTTAAATACTTATAGTTATATTAAATGATATACATTATTACAATTAAAATACTACATTTGCATTCCACAGATATCCTTCAACTGTCGAAACTCTCACGTTTAGAGAATTAAGCTCCGTTTACAGAAGATTGTTCGGAATGGACGAGGGTCGGTGGAGAAGACCCTGGAAACTTTGGAAGATAAGCATCTGGAAGTTTTTTCCTATCGGAAAACTGGAATCCGGAGCTAGCCTTCCACACTTATGATCTATATCAGTAGAACAAACGTGTTCCGAATGTCAAACTTTGCGAGGTTAACTGACTGAAAAAATATATCCACGACGATGTAACACCTAAAGTTTTGGATATAAATCTTTGCTTAACTTTGACTCATACGAAAGTAAAAATTTTGCTTAGATATTTAGGCACTACAGTTGGATAACCATGCGCGAGGTCACGGGTTCGATTCCCGGGCTTGATATAAAACATTTCTTTTAAATGTTCTTTTTATTTATAAATTATTTTATATGCTTCAATATTTGTACTGGCACCGAAGCGTAATACTGGTCATCTTATGATCAACATTCTATGCGCTTAATGGCGATTGTCTCTCGACGAGTTCCGTACTCAGTGTTATCAATTAAATTCTTTCTTTCTGGCACAGCTCAATCAGATCAGTTTTAGGTGGCCTTAAAATAGGAATAATTTGTTATTTAATAAAATCTCATTATGACAAGTTTTGTTTGGGTACTTTTAATTAGATACCTAATGGAATTTCAATAGATTTTTATCGTTAGTCATATTATAAATGATTTTACAAAATATGTTTTGTAGAACTTTGATAAAAAAACTAATACAACTATTATCGCTATTTCGCTTTATACGGGACAGTTTGCAAACTGCACAAGAAACTTTACTGTTTTCTTTCCCCGTATAAAGTGCGCTAGTACCTAGTGGTATTGTAGATACACCCATACTATAAACATATATTATTATATAAATACATAATACATCAGAAATTAGTAATACCCATACCCAAGTACCTCGTCTTGTTATTAAACTGTTTATTATCTACATAATCCCAGATTCTGTGTAAGGGATGAAACAAACATGAAATATAACCTTAATTGGAACAAGAATACCAAATTCCTAGAATAACTTTAAGTCTTTGATCTCACAATGGGATACATCCAGTTTATCAGGCCCCATTGTTAGAATATCAGTCATCGTGTAAAGGGTATATTTGGGCGAAAACTGATATAACATACAATCATTAAATTTATAGCACAACGTCGTAGAGGAGAAATAGCGTTTTAACACTAATCCAAAAATTATTGTCATCACACTTTTAGTGTATTATATTTATATATTATATATATTTATATTCACCGTGTTTCACGCTGACACCGCGAAACTTCATTCATAGTATTCTGAGAATTTTATTTTTTTTTCAATTTTTAAGCGAAGGCATATTTTTTAATTTATTAATATCTTCAAAAAAGTATATTAATAAATAGCGTCTCGCGTAATCGTAGCTTAACTGTTTGCAAGTCGTAATGACATAATACATTACTATGTTATCACGACTTACGAAGTTCCGCGGGTCCCAGCGTAAAACACGGTTTATGTTCTACTAGTGCTGCGAATGCAAAGGGCACTGCATTGTTACACCAAGTGCAGTTAATGTTGATAATTCGTTACATGAAGGCAATAATATGATGCATGTCTTACACGTTTCAGCACCAGGCCAAGGTGGTATCACATGAAATATTTTAATGTGAAAAATCTACTTTCTAGTTATTAAACAGACACCTTTATTTATTTTATTTTATTTTATTTTATTTATTTGGGATATCAACAGTAAATACAGGTTATAAAACATAGACAAAACAGTAAGATAATAAACCAATAACAGATATCCACAAGTTATACAGGAATAAGTATAACAAACAAGAAAAAGGTGTAATTGTGTATGTGTGAGAGTGGTGGTGTGAAATGAGAGGAGTAGTGTGGTGGTGTTAGGTGATGCTTAAAAGACCCAATTTTTTTTTTTTGTTTCGTTTCTCTTGGTTCACCCTCCCATTTTTGTTCTACCTAATTAAGAGAAACAATAAATTAATTTTTTGAAATTTTTTGAGAAAAATTTAAAGGTCGCTACCAAAGACTTTTAAAAATCTAACATTTTCCCAAAAAGTGATTATTTTTAAAAAAAATTGTATTTATCATAAAATTTTATTTTTTTACATAATAAAAACTAAAATGATGTTTTTTAAGGTCTTCCATATATGTTACCCAAAGCTAATTTTGTATCATATATGTGTTACAATTTTACTTTCGGGATGTGAACAAACAAGAGGAAAATTAGACAAAAAACACAGATTTTTTACAAAATTTCTTTATAAACTGTCTTATTACAGAATTAATATAAACTTTAATTAGTTGTTTAGAGTCCTCAAAAAAGATTTTGATGCACAATTAACACGTAAAAAACTCATAATGCAGACAGCAAAGTTGCTTTTCGGGAACTTTTGTCTGAAGGACTTTCACATAGAAGCAAAATATATACTGCTTCTGGTCTTCATCTAGGGACAGTATTTTGTTGTACTCTTGGATTAAGGACACCCCTCTCTCTGCTGTATCATTGACTACCTTAAATTTTGTTACTATCTCCTTACTTTGAATTATATTCCTTGTCTTTGATCCAGTCTTCAACTTTTTTCTTGAGAAAATCGGAGCTTAATCCGTTAATAGAAAAGAATCGATTGGCAAAGGATTTGGACAAGTGACAAAATCTTCTAGATTTTTTATTACCAATGTTTTCAATGTCTACATTAATTTTTTTTTGGGCAAAAATCAGCTCCTTTTTTCTTTAGAGCTTCCACCATTTTCTTCTTAGTTTCATTTCCCACTTTGTCGTCAAAAAAATGATAAGGCGATAAGTTTCCTCTGAGACATACCATAAATGGCCACATACTTTATTTATTGCTTTTCTAGCTATGACAGGGTTTACATCCTCATACTTTCTTTAAATCTTTGAGGAGTTCAAAGTTTTCTTGGGGCTGAACAAGCGGATAGAGCTTGGAACCAATACTGAATGTCACGGTTAAGACTGTAAAAATACAGATTTTTCGCAAACTTTTTTCCTCATGTTTTGTCAATCTGAATTGTTCTCGAAACAATAATATTTTCAGAGAGTATATTGACTTTGCCATCCAACGTGAACTTTTAAATGACATGCCGTTTTCTAATTCTCCTCCCAAAAATACAATGCTTAGTTGCAAGAGTTCCTTGTAATCATCTCTGGGCTGATATTCTGTCAATTGTGTTTTAGCAAAATTGATTATTTAATCTTTCACATCTTGGAGCATTTCAATAGATTATTTATCAGTTTCTAACGTCGTATACTCTGCCAGTTTTTCTGAATTTTTTCGAATAATATTTTATCTGGTCCAGACGAAGGCCCAAATTTCATTTTGAACAACTGATTCCAGCATAATTTCCATAGTGTGATTCCTACATGCTAGCCAGAGCATTTCTTTATCCATTTTCTGCTCAAGTAGAATACAATCCCCTTTTCGAGACCCAGTATTAGATACGGTTGTGTCAAAACTTATACTCTTTACTTTATTGAGTAAACCCCATGAAAGGAGAATGATTGCAATATTTTCACTTCAGCAGACTCAAGTTTTGGAATGCAGAGAAGCTGTTCCACCCTTTTGCCAGAAACTAAAACTGGAAGTCGGTCAAGAACTTCATGGCCTATGATATCTTCTAACATCTTTTCGTCCCAGTGCACAGTTAATGAAACATTAGTGTCAAAATCTTTTTTATATTTTTCAGCTATGTTTTGTCTACACTCTACTCTACTCTACTCTAATGTCTACACATTGTGAGAGGGGGGGGGGGAGTTGGTCTAGAGTGAAGGGAGGGGTTGTGTGGTTAGATTGGAGTTTTCCTGGCATAAAAAATAAAGTGTTAAGTGAGATAACGTTTTTTTTTTTAATATTAAAATTTACTAATGAAAATCATATTGAATTTTAACCTTTTTTTATGAAATTTAAAGCCTGGTAGCGACCCCTAAAACTTAATGAAATCCAACAAAATTTTAGTTAACTCCATTTTACATATGAGTGATCAAAATGGGTTGGGTGAAACGTCGAATTTTTAAACTTTCATTTTTAAGCATCACCCTAGTGGTGGTGTATATAATGTATGTTATAGTGGGTGTGAATGAGAGAGGAGTGTGTGATGGATGATTAATAAGTATATGTAATAGTGGATGAGAATGAAAATGTATATAAAAAACGAAAAATAAAAATAGCTCTAATTGGAAACTATTAATTTGTTTTGCAGCTTGTAATTTGGAATTGTTTTTATTGCATATAAATGGGTCGATTGTATTGAATTTAGAATTATATTCTCTAACTAAGCGTATAAGAGGGGAATTTTGAGCATAATTCGTACGCACCACTGGTACGTGAAATAATGATTTTGATGTGTGACGAGTACGGTAAGCTGGTGTATTGAGCCTATTCCGGAAACTAGTGTCTCACTATCTAGGCGTCCACTAATTATTATCATGAAGATACCCATATCCAATTGTAAACGACGATCACTTAAGCTAAGAATGTTATGCTTCTTGCAAAGAAGACTTGTAGTTAAGATCGTTTAACTTACATCTCCAATTAAGGTGCTTTAGGAAAGTCCATTGGATTTTTTCGAATCTTTCTTTATGTGTTATATAGTTAGGAGACCAAAACACAAGAAGCATATTCAAGTAAGCTACGAACAAATGCAAAATACACCATTTTAATACAACCAATATCACTGAATACCCTGACATGTACGAAGAACGAAACCAGGTTTCTGTGTGCACGACTTGTAATGTTGTCAAAGTGATCTTCAAAGGTCAGTTTTTTATCCAGTATTACTCCTAAATCACGCACAAATTAACTCTCTGAATTGGTTGATTTGATATGATATAATTGTATTCTATGGGACACCGACTACGTGAAAATGAGATATAACTAGACATTTAGATACGTTTACATTAATCCTATTTTTTTTAAATAGTATTCGCTTAATCTATTGAGGTCATCCTGAAGTTCGTGACAGACAGAGGAGTTTTTAAAATTTATGTATATTTTAGTACCGTCCGCATACATCAAAAACTTAGCGTTACGAACAACGACATATATATCATATAGGTATGCGTTATAAAATAAAGGGCCTAGGTGAGATCCTTGTGGAACTCCTGATACAATGTTTATAAAGTTTGATCTATAACCTCCAAGAACGACCGCCTGGCTTCTGTTTTTTAGATACGAGGAAATCCATCTGTACATATAACACACGTAACCCCCAGTTTTAAGAGTTTTTTCATAAAAATTATGTGGGTCAAACTCGGTCGAAGGCTTTTTCAAAGTCCGTGTAAATTACGTCCACCTGTTCCGAGTTGTCCATACAGCGAAATACAAAATCGGTAAACTCAATTAGGTTAGATGTAGTAGACCTGCCCTTGAGAAATCCATGTTGTTGAGGAGGTATTCCTTTAACAATCACAGGGATAATTTTGCTGTAAACAATTTTTTCGAAGACTTTGCTAAAGGAATTGAGAATGGAAATACCCCTGTAATTTGATATTTGAATCTTGGAACCTTTTTTATGTATAGGTAGGATATGTGCTTCTTTCCATTTCAGGGGAAAGTAACCCTGTTCTAGTGAATGAACCTATAAAAGGTCCTTATTTTACAGTTACATATAGACTGTGTGAGAATCAATACATGATGTATTTTTTCAATAAACGTGACACGTGACTGTGACGTTTCTGTTTTTGATGTTTGTTCAATAGATTTTTTACGTTATAACGTCTAATAAATCGATGAACGCCGGCTGCACACACGAAAAAGCATGACTCATTGTCACGTTCCGGCTGAGCCGAGTGTGCAAGCGAGGGCGCGGAACAAGCGATAGAGAGGCACAATCGGCCTAAGCGTTCGGTTTGTGACGCAACTATCTCTCTCTACCACTCCATCCGCCGATGGGTCCGAGTAGAAGGGAGACAGCGGCAGTACACAAGAAAAAAAAAAAAAAAAAAAAATTTATGGAAAAAATTGTAATTTTCACTTAACTCCTGCTTTGTATTATACAAAATAATGATAATTCAGTAATAATAATTCAATTCAATTCATAAAAGTATGCTATTTTTCATCATTGTCATCAATTCTTATGACGTTATCACGTAAAATTATCGTCCGTAAAACCGACTTTACAGACAACCAAAAGTTTTTACCAGTAACAACTACCTCGGGAGAGCCTGAACCCAAGCTGCCTCTTCTTTACGCCTGCAGGTTCCCGCCGTCCTGGCAGACCGTCAATGACCATCTTACGGATGTACTCGGCAGAGCTGATGAATGTGGGAGCAGGCGAGAGAGCTGGCCGGCGATAGGGTCGATTGGAGGGATCTAGGGATATCCACACATGCTCCACATAGGAGCGAACGTGGTGAAAGAAGAAGAAGAACAACTACAATCTCTTAAAACTGTTCAATAAATTGTTAGGAAGTACAAAAAACGTTTTTACTGTGTACTTTTAATGCCACTATTAAATTGATCTGCATACATTGATAATATTGATGAATATTCCATGTTTTAATTAACAGGGATGTTTTCCAAGAGACCCGAACTCCCTGAGGCCATAATTTCCTAGGAATATCGTGGGAATAGGTAGAATTCAAGTCCAATACCTTGAGGTACTCCCTAGGGAGACCCCAGCTATATAAGGATTAAGAACAACTGTAGTTTAAACAAACTTCTCAAGGCCGATATGTTGATGGGAACCGTTCTGAACAAATTGGAAACTTACATTTGAGCAAATCTTTTTTATCGCACTAATGCGAGTTGGTGATATAAAAATCTCGATAGGATAGTTAGTGGATTAGCTGAGCTTTTTTTATGTAAGTGAAAAATTCTCGCTACAAAAGGAAAGAATGAGACATACCATGCTTTTAAGACTGAAAGTCATAGACGTAGTTCCAATTTTTTTTTGTCAACAGCCTGCACTTTTTTGCCTGTGATTTTGGCGAACCATTCTTAGCTAAGATTTCGCTGCGGATAATGTTTTTCTGGTTTTTCGGCGTTATGTTGCCAAAAAACGGCATACCAACCCAGAAAAATATCCTGAAAGCCGTTTAAATCTACGAACTATATAATATATGACATACTAATATGTTCAAATTGAAAATGTTATAATGCGGAATAATCTGCTAATCCGAGGTAACATCAGAGTAATGCAAAAAAAAATTTTTTTAACACTTTACCCAAAAATGTACATCTTTAATACTATTTTTTTGTCTCCTTTGATTTGATTCAGATTAAACATGAAAATACTAAAATATTATTAAAATATTATAAAATTAATTTAAAAAAATACACGGCAAAAAATACGCTACATAAACATTTAAAACACTTTGTAAGTTAATTTTCTTTTACATAAATAAATTAATATAATGTGCATTTTAAACTAAAATGGTAAAAAAAACATTCACACTTTTAAAGAGAACAATTTGAGTTACTTTGTTTTGCTTGGTGTCCTGCATTGAACAATACAGTAATGTTTTGAAGTTACAGCATGTAAATATCCATCGTTACTATTTGTGTTGAGACAATCCAACAAATTGGCTCATCTCCAATGCAAAATGTCCCGAATATTAAGTTTACATTGGCATCAATTCAAATTCCGTTGGTCCTCTGTAGATATGACACGTAATATATTATTATTTTAATAAACAAACACCCTGTTTTATTTCATTGTTTATTTGCACATAAATACCATGTCGTTATTTAAAAGTTGTTTATTTTATGTATGTATATGATTCGTAATTTCAATGTTTCTTTTGAACTTGACGATTGTTAACGGATCAGAGGTTGGGTTGGGTAATTTATTTATTTATATTTATTTTCGGTAATTCGGCAAAAATACATCATAAATACTTTCAACTTTACCACATTCCCTTATCCACACCTAATATTGCATAGGGCACTGCATTGGAATATCGTAAATAAATAAAACTAATATCCAATAATTTACATTAATGAGGACATTACGAGAGAAGGATGAATTAGACATTTTTTTGAAAAAGTATATACACTATTTATCAATGCTAGGTAGGTATTAATATTTTCTAGACCAATGTGTACTTTAATAGGACAGAAAACTGCACAGTTTCTAGTTGTGATAAAATGTTTAATAATTTACCAGGATCCCGCCGCGCCGTCCTGGTAGACCGTTGATGACCATTTCCGGATGTATTCGGCGTAGCTAGTGGATGCGGGCCTGACATGGGAGGAAGCGAGAGAGCTGGCTGGCCATAGAGTCTCCTGGAGGGATCTAGCGATGTACACATGCTCCACATAGGAGCGAACGTGCTGAAAGAAGAAGAAGACATGAAAACATTTTTTAAATCAAATTCTGGGTACCACTGAAATTCCTCATTGTAATTAATGCTGAAGGACGGGACACAGCTACCCCTAAATATTATTTACTTTCAAGTAAGGTGTATTGCTCCTGGGAAACCGCTTTGTGTTGTCTCGCTTGTCGGTCAGGGAGAAACGAAGTGGTTGTCCGTCTGATCAAGTCTCCTGTGTCCTGCACTCGGAGGCCTCCCCTTTTAAATGAATGGTCTTATACCTATTTACTTTTTTTCTCTCTATTATTGTTAACGCTTATACGGCAGTTATTGTCTGATCTTCTGTTTGAATTGTAAATAACTAGGTGTATATATTTTTAATAAATAAAGTTGATGCAGTACGTTTAAGGGGAATGTAAAACAGGGGCATCGTGATTTTCTTTTGACTTGAGCGATCTCTGGCCTTGATTAACTTCACTTGACTCGTTTTGTTAATAGTAAATAGTAAAATCGTTCAAAAATGTCATGGCTGACAGAGAGACACAGCCCCGGGTGATAGTAGGCTCATTCCCCTTAATATCAAGTAAATGGACCATAATCTATGGATGTAACTGTATGTAATCTGTTTTACATGGCATCTGTGCTGGGATCATCAACGTATCCACAAGTATAATGAATATATCGCAGTTGTGACTATGTATAACGGTAATCAGTGAACTGTTTTTGATGATGAAGCACTCATACTCGTCGCGAATTTAACGCGATGTTTTTTGCACAGCACAAAAAAGAGTTAATTATACCGACGTTAGTAGTGGAATATAATATCCACATATTTTTCCTGTGAGCACTAAATTTATAAGTACACACTGACACAGTAAAGCGATTGACAGAGAACGAAAAACAAAATTGCCTTCAGAATAATGTATGAAAAATTGACACCATGAATTTTAAAAAAGTCAAATTTCCCCTGTGGGAAAACGATGGAAAATCTAGACGGCAGGTTCAAAGTTGTCATGAATTTTTAAAAAGATGAGTTCTCAGTTGACCCTTTTTTCAATTACACCTTCGTCATCCAATCAAAATGTAAATCACTCTTATTTTAAAAGGTAATATTCAAGTAAAGGCCATCGGCCATTTTGATAAGAGAGATTATGAATATTTAACAGGCTTGGTTTTATAATATTATAGAAGTATTCACCCAAAAATTTCTTTTTTACTAGTGTATTATTTCAATTACTTGTGTATCAATGCAGTGCCCTATGCATCATAGGGGAGAGTAGTTGTAGTAGTATATATTACAAACGTAGGTACTGTGGAGAAGTACCTACCTTCAAGAGGAAATTCAAAAAAAGACAATTATAAATTCAAAATTGATGACGTCAGTAATATTATAAAAGACACGACGAACAAGAGAGATTTAATAATTAGTTCAATTTGTCAACAATTTTTAAGAGAATAAAAATAAGTTTTAAATCCTGATAAGGTAAAGATTCTTTATTTATTAATCTGCATTTTTGAAATTATTAAAATATAATAATTTATGAAATTAAGCAACCTTTACTGTTTTTTTTTTTAACACTCCAACCGTTAAAAAATAAAAAAGTAGTTTAAAAAAAAAGTTGTTTAATTTCATAATTATGGAAAACTACAAAGTGAGTGCTACAAAACATTGAGTTAATCATATTCCCGAGAGCTTAGAGAGAGCTTCTTCGTATCTGTTTAGATATAAAAAAATAAAATTATATATATTTTAGCTGTAAAATGGTCCAATCCCAAGTTCATTTTATTACTTATTTACATGAATTTATCCTTAAGCTTTTTGCTATCTTTATATGGTATTTTAGAGTATGTTTCCGATACATATACACTTTGTGTCTTAGGTTTATATTATGATTACATACAACAACAACCAACGAGGTCAGAGACATAATATATTATGACAGCTTTTGTAGTAAGGGGCCTATTCTTTCTCTAAACTACCTTGTAGTGTATTTTTCATACTATCGATATGATAAAAACGTGTATTTTCAAATACTAGAATATTGCACAGAGTAGGGGAGGAGTGTACTAGTTGTCTCAAAAAATGGTTTTTAATTTTTTTTTAATTAAAACAATTTGACATAGATTTATAGGTAGGGCCCATTACCTACATCTAATAAAAATAAAAAATAAAAAGATGATTGCCAAATAAAATGCTTTGCAATCTTCTCAACAGATGACACCAGCATAGAATCAATTCTGTAAAACGGAATGACGAAGACGAATTCAATATATATAGTAGAGTTCCAAAAATATGTCATATATGGTTATCAGATGATGGGCGGAATGGGGAATGTTGTAGTACGTCCAGTGGCCACTTAACCCAGCCAATGACAGGTCATAGGCCCTGTAAACGCCTAGATAACCCACATTCGTTTCCAGAGTTCCTCTGTATCTGTTAGGATATCTATAATATAGATTTCTTTTATTTTAGAAACGAAAGCTTTCTGAACAAATATCCATATAAGTTAAACAATCCTAAAAATGACTGTACTTGAGACAACGAGGACACTCCTCCCCTAATGCACCAGAGTATTGGGCAAAGACTGTCTATATTTCGCTTTATATTTTTTGTTGACAGTACTTGGTTGAATTCCATGATTAAATTATTTTGATATGACTATATGTATTTTAGTTATTATGCCCTCCCTATGTAGAGTTTATGGATTCCACAAACTGTTCCTAAGCTTCACAATCAGCTGACAAAGCTTTTTGTTACCAAAAATATAGTTAAAAAAAAACAAAAATTAACTCCTTCTATGAAACATAAAAAATAATTTTATTTTAAAGGAAACATAAAAAATTTTCGGCACATGTATAAAAGTTGCATTTAATTATCGAACTCTAAACACCAAAATAAACATAACAAAGAAAAGCGTTTTAAATTTTTACATAATATATTATTATGACGTCATCGTTCAGTATCATTAACAAAATAATAAATTACCTTTTTTTCGTGTAAAATTACGAGAATACACCAGTTGAAGTGTGAGCGGTAGTTGTAGAAGAAGAAAGAGACAGAAATCACCATGAATTAATGAGGAAGCGGAAGACCTAAGAAGACGAAATAAAACTTCTAGTCTTCACCAGAATAATGAGCACCGCCTATTGTCAAGCCATGTTTTGTTATACCCCCCGCATCCCTTATAAGATCTATTTTTAAAAACATTTTCCCGTTTTTACGATAAATCTGTCATGTCAACGACATTAAGATTCAGTGGATGTACTATACCTGCTTCATACATTTTCAGGTGCGTTATTTTAATTAAGACAGTGCCAGTGTTGGAAACAAAAATGAGAACACGATTTGTAGTAGAAACTAAACCTCATTCATAAGTAGGTATTTGTCCGTGGAGTACTTTTTTTAAAACACTACTTTCCATTACCCGCACCCATTGGTGCATAGGGCACTGCATTGGTACACCATGTGCAGTGTATCTGAATTATTTTATTACATGAAGGTAAGATGACCAATCTTTCGCTTGAGAACCAGTCTAACGTATCACGCGTGATATTTTTATTGAATATTTTATACACAGTTAGATTTAAAATAAGAAAAGCGAGAGATTAGCAAAATAATTGTGAGAGAATAACAAAATAATCCGTGGCCGCGTATGTTTTTACTTAAATAACAAACCATAATAAATACTAAAATAACTGAGTAATAATTTTTAGAACGGTGCACTTTAAATTGGCACTCCACGTGCATGGTTTTAAAAATCCACACTGGTAAAACCCATGTCATGTGTAACAGCTCGTGTCAAGATGCCCAGATCCCCCTGGGTTTGTCGAGACGAGTCATCGAAAGGGTCGAGAGCTTCAAATACCTGGAGCGTACATGACAGAAAAACGGCAGAGTTCAGAAAGAACTGGAGTGCGGCTTGGAGTAGCGGGCGCCGCATTTAAAAAGTATGAAAGCTGTCTTGAGATCGGAAGTTTACTCGGTTAAAACCAAATTCCGCCTTTATAACTCTCTGCATCACACCTGTTCTCCCTCTATGGCTGCGAATCGTGGCACCTAACCAGGGCCCAGATAGCAGACTTCTGAGTTTTGAGAATAGGTGTCTTAAAATAATTTTAGTGTGCGCGGTGGGTTTGACTTTGCAAGGAACACAGAGGTGAGGCAACGGACACAACAACCCTTGGTATCAACTGTCATCCGGCGAATGCGTTTCGGCTGGCTGGGCTACTACGTATGCCTCCCGAGAGCCTTTAACCATGCTTGCCTATTTTACAAGGCATCAGGTTCTCGGCGTCCTGGTCTTCACTGTTGACAATTCGTCGGCAGTTTGGCGTCAGAGCTGCGGGACGTGGGACTTGACTTGGGAGGATGCACGGGAGCTGGCGGCCGATCGCTTGGCCTTGAGGCAGTTTGTGGATTCCATATGCTCCACATAGGGAGCGGATATGGTATAATGATGATGATGATGCACTTTAATTTTTTTTACATTCTGATTAGACATGATAAAAAAAAGTAAAAGAAAAGTTAAACGACTAATATTTATTTCATGTGTTTTATATTACCACGGGATCAGTTTGGCTTCCTTTAACGTTAACGTTAATGTCCCCCATCCCGAGGGTATTTACTTCAGCGCTATTGAAAAAGGTTTCAATAAAAAGTAACTATTATATCCGCCTATGGTGGTGGGATATTTAATCCCCATACGAGGGGAAAACAGGATGCATAAAGAGATGATTTCAAATCGAAAGCTTTTTTTCGATGGAAAATATTTCGAACAATAAAACCATTCAGGTATTTATATAATAAACGAATTATTAAATCACGCTGATAATCCTAGAATTCCTTCATGTAATAAAATGATCAAGATACACTGCACTTGGTGTACCAATGCAGTACTCTTTGCACCATTGGGTGCGGATAATTACAAAAAGGAAAGAGTAGTAGTTGTAAATCACTCACATATCCTCTTAAATTATATTTTTTGGGTAAAAATTCTGGCAGTTGTCACATTGCCATTATTGGTTGTCTTAACTTACAATTCAAATTTTTGATTGGAGTCGTTTGCTAAACAAATTTAATATGAAATAAGACAAGATAAAGCAGCTATGATTAAGAATGATTCCCTGTATTGTTGCATTAGTGTATCAAGCGAACTGTGAATACAATAAGAGGAGTGTTCATCTGTGGATTGAACAAGAAAATTGTGAAATGGGACAAATTGCTACCCACAGTTGACTTATTTTCATCAAAATCACGGCAATTTGTGTAATCGTCAAAGACATTGACTGAAATTCTTTCAACTCGTACAATGAAAAACTCTTCTATGAAATTGTCAAAGGAACAATATTTTTGAAATAAATATACAAAAATGAAAGACGTTTTCTGTAGGTTTTGTAAAAACTCCTTATGAAAAAGGGTTTCATTAGGAGTTTATTATTTTATATTTAGTTTATAGTTTACTTCATTTAAACAGTTTTTTAAAATAATCATGGCATTGTTTATCAAATACCAAATCATTACCCAGCAAAATAAATTAATTAGTGATTAAGGCCATTTAATACTTAGAACAAGAATTTCAGAGAAGTGACATTCCATACTTGAAAAATACTACCGTGTCTGAGGTGACACTACGTCACTCACTACGTCATCAATAGGCATCTACGTCATCACTAGACATCTACGTCACACGTTTCGTATATTGGACTAAGTGCTGGAGTCTTTAGACGGTGGAATTTGATAATAAGTGGTGTTATGAAATTAACCCTAGGAAGCGTATATTTTTAGAAAATTTGTATGGAAACATCCCTTCTAGGGAATTCTTGTTCGAAGATTTAATAAATTATTTTGGAACCTACTTAAACCATGCAGAGCTAAATCTTTTGTTATAATAATATCTACCATTCAAATCAAATAAATACTTCTAAAAAGTCAGTTAATAATCAACCATTCCTTCACTTCCTTCCTTTACACCATGTGCAGTATATATCTTGATAATTTTTATTACATATTTTTATTTATTTATTTATTTTATTGTTTTTACGCCCATAGGGCTTAACTTAGACATTTTTAAATGATTACACACAGTAGGTAGCTATTCATTACCGCCAGAGATGGCATCCAGACATTGTTCCCTAAAATGCACTAGATTTGTGTTGAAAACATCAATATTGTTAGTATACTTGTTAGCCAGTGCGTGCATTCTTCGTATCGGTGAGTTAGCACTGTAATTGGTCGATGATTGGCTACAGTAAAATAGTGCATTTCTACGGGTAACTCGACCAGGCACTCGTATACTAATTAAATTTGTTAGTTGACAACAATCAAACATAGATCTTAATACTTTGAACAGAAAGAGCAAATCATTTAATATTCTTCTATTTTCTAAAGTTTGTATATTCAAAAAGTTATAATTTATGTTTACACTGGGAAAATTTCATTTAAAATTAATAAAGCACAAAAATATATGATGGTATGGTAATCAATTTAACGCTTCAATGCTACTCCAAATAATCATGCATGAAATACTAATGCGAATAATAACATTTATGTACTTAAGTAAATATTTCATGTCTATCCTCACGCAAACTGAACCCGAGACCTCATGCGTGGCAACCTAACGTGCTGAACCACCAAATTAACCATTAGTACGTTTAAAAATCTGATCAGCCTTACGCTTCAATGCCAGTCCAAGGTATAAAATACTGATGCGAATAATAACACTTATCGAAAGAAGCGAAATTGGCAGTACACAACAGAGTTCTGGTACCAACCCTTATGTATGGTAGTGAAGCGTACTGAATGCTGTTGAAATGCGATCTCTCAGGCGAATGTGTGGTTAGACTATGTATGATAGGTGTACAAATGTCGAAATTAGAGCAAGGCTGAGATAAGCATTATCGACAAAATTAAGAAAGGGCTTTTACGATGGTTTGGTCATGTGGAGCGAATGAGTGATGAAAGAACGGCTAAAAAAAGTTTAAATCCAAGTGTGCCTGGGATGTGCAATGAGTGTTCATACGTGCATGAGAAGTGCATGAGAAGATGCATGAATGTAGAGGAAGCAAAGGAAGTCTGTCAGGACAGAGTGGTATGGCGTTCTATCCTCTCTGCCTACCCCTATGGGGAAATGGCGTGATGGTTAGTTAGTTAGTTAGTTATCTTAATAAACTTTTCATACTGACCCACGCCGTAACAGAACCCGGAACCTCGTGCGTGGCAGCCTAACGTGCCAAACCACCCAATTAATGAACTACTAATACGTTTTTAATCATTTTGGTATTGGAGCATTTATATTTTTGCCTGCTCAAAGCTATTCTTTTGTTAAAAATATACCGACCGACGGAAACCGCGTCTAAAATTTATACGAAGATTTGAAATTCCTGAATGTTAAAGGGGTTGAAATAATCTGCGAAAAGCAGCCGAAATTTAGCATAAAGAATAACAAGAACTCCTACTTTATTATGAAAATAGGCTTAAGTCCCCATTTGTAAGTGTTCAGGGGCTTAAATCAACGACCGAGTCACGTTAGAACACAAATTTGTCTAACTTCACGAAGTATCGCGCTGATAATGAAAATCCGAGTCATTTGAGAAAATTCTAAACGCAAAATGAATTTTGTGCTTATTAAAAAACACAAAGACCAAATTAATGTTTGGTAGGCAACAGTAGGTAGGTAACCACTTTGTGCAATGGAATTTCATTACAATACTTGTCTAATATTTAGTTTTTGTTAAATTCTTCTTCTTCTTTCACTCCCATATGAGGGGTCTAGTCTATGTGGACACTAGGTTCCATTGATTTATAATACCTTTAGATCTGCCTTGCAGAGTAAATTATTTAGAAAAGGTAATGACACGAAGATTCCGCACCTCAATACACTTACACGGGTCGACCTATCAGAGCCCTTCGACTGCCGGCAAGCATCCGCCCACACACCGCAAAAGGTATGAGCTATATATAGGGTTACAGTAACAGTATACAATACTCACCCGTTCCTTACGAGGAGCGTTCATGAATTTTACCATGCATCTAAAATGTCTTTTTTTTCTTGTGGACTTCTTGTTGGCTATTATTTAAGAAAAAAACTTTATTGGAATAATAATTATTTTGGGCTATGTAAACAAATATAAATAAACACTTACATGTGGAAAGTTACACCCACTTTTTTGTTAATTTTATCCGCACGGTTTTTACACGGTTTCACTTCACAGGAAGGCATTTCGGAATGTTTCTGAACGTCCGACTCGGCCGGCGGTTAAAAAAATACTGAATACGCGTCTGGCGGAGTTGGAGGTTTTGGCGGAGTTGAAGTGTCATTCATTTTTTGGGTTCAGTTCAAATCTAAGTGTATTAATAAATCAATGTTGCCGGCCAACATTCTCGCCAGTCCCGCATACAGGGAGGGTCCGATGCCTTGCAGGAAACCCGCTTGCACAGCGCGGGTGTAAACTATGCGCCTCTCGATTTATGCTTAGACTATGATGTTCTCTGCGTAATCTATACAATGATGTTTGTGTGAAAGCACTAAAAATAAAGAATTGATATGAGTCAAGGTCCGTATAAACCAAGTCCCGCATACATCAGCTCCACTGTGTACATTCAAAAGACCGTATTTGTCATCGACCGTCTAAAAATTTTGAATGAAGGAAAAAAAACCTAATTGAGGATCTAGACATCTAAAGGCTCTTATTGCTATCGTGATTTAAACAGATAGTTATATTTTATCGACATGCACCCGGTATCCACGTGGAATATAATATGGATTGTACAAACTGCCTTGTAATAAAATGATAGACTGCCCGGTCCAGGTACCACTTCCGACCTTTTATTACCTTTCATCCTGTGTTTTTTTTCTATACCAAATAAATAAATGTTAGACTCGCTTGCATTTAGAAATAAAACGAGCGCCTTTACACCTACATTTACATTTTATAAAACAACGTTGGAGCGACGTAGGTTTCACGTGCCGAGCGCATTTCATATGCATTAAAATGTCCCCAAGATGTTCCGTGCGGAGAAGCTATTTATAATACCGACGTCTCGAGAAAGTTGCTTGCACCGCAATAGCAAGAACAACGTCAAATAACACCAACGTGTTGTGAAATATTTCCCAAGAACCGGGTTATTTATTGCATGGTGCAAATTTCCACCAAGACACATCGACGGAGAAAAGAAAAATGTCCTGAAATAATACATGTAATAGGTAGGAAATATTAAACAATTTTCCTTATTTTTATCCTGGTGTTCATCAATGTACATCACACCGACCGACATCTTTCCGAGGACACCTTTCCAAGGACACCAAAGGTCAAGGTCATTTGCCTGTGTCTTCAAGTTCATTGTAACTGTGCGTGGTTTGCTGAAAATCTTGCAGAATAATTATACTCTACTTAATAGTTACTTATTTATTAGATTGTTAGGTAAGATGTGTTCTGACCACGCAAGCTTCGTAATGATCTTGATTTTGGAAAAAGCCAGAAGTTTCAACTTAAATATGTATAATACATCTATTGATTGAGCTTCAATATATCTATGGATTGATTTTATATAATTTATTTTAAAGAACTCCATATTATAACTAGATTTTGGTTCTATTTGGGTTTTTTTTCTACCCTACACCTACATATAGTGACAATAATTATTTCGCCTTGTTAGAGAATTATCAGACTGATAATGCCCTAAGGTGAAACAATTGTCATTAGGTAGTGTATAAAATAAACAAAAATAACAAAAACCTTATTTGATTTCAATATTATCAAATATCCAATACATCTTTACTTCCAGTGGATTCCTTATCTACCATTTCCGTGGATTCTCTATAAATAATAATGAAATAAGAAATTATTGATTTTGAGATTCTTTTAAAAGTAATTATGCCAATTTTTTATGGCTTTAATAAAAAAAAATCCCATTGTGATTACCGTTATTAGAATTTCATTCTCATAAATTATTACCGTTAAGGTCAAAACTTCGAAAAGCTTCGTCCAACTATTGTAATAAATCATTTATTCCAAATGTTTTTTAAATGGTGGGGAGAAACAGTGGTTGACTTTTCTCTCACCCGCATATTCTACTTTTATGCGATTTCTTTATGGGACTTCCCAATACATTCGTCTCCCCACTTTGAGTCCGCTACCTCTGCATATATTTAGGGTATAAACACAGCGGCAACCTAAAAGCTTTGCGACTTTCCAAATTGGTACTGCGTACCTTTTTTCCAAGACGTGGTGCTTTACGTTCTTGACTATTCCTTCAGTCGTGTTTCACCATTCGCATTATTTGACTAATGCGTTTCCCTTGTCTCGGACCATTAACGCCATCTCCCGTTGAAAAAAGGAAGCACAGGTCGTGCCCGGCGGCAAGATGGCGGCGAACGTGACAGCTGCACAATGACAGTTCCATGTTGTATTACGCGAGATGCGAGCGAAACTTTCAATTTGTCGACGGAGAACGAATAAGAATAATAAGTCGCGTGATGTTTTCTGGCGGGAAATAATATTATACACTACATGATAACCTTTCATGTTGAAATCCCGAGTGGAATCCCATCTTTGTTCAGATCACTAAGCGAGAAATGGCCGCTGAATAAGATATGAGAAAGAATCGCTCGGTCCGAGTCTGGGTATAAAGGTCCCATCGAAATGACAATATTCCAAAACGTGTGAATAAAGTTCACGAATTATTGGGGTTCAAACATACGAAAATGGAATACACTTAGTTTGCGTTCAAGGTAAGTTAGTTGTCTTATGGTATAATAAATATAATCTTATTTCAGAACTTAGATTGATATTTCAACTTAAGAAAGGAATATGGATAGATAGAAAAGATTTTCGTCATGAACTTAAAGGCATCCATACTTATTTTCTCTAAAAAAAACTTCCTTCTTACTTCCAGTTTTCTAGAATTTCATCAAAGATGTTCCAAAACTCTATATGAAAATTACATGAAACTTTAAACAGCCTAGATTGCTTATACTCCCTAATAAAACGTTTCACTGATGCCTGCTTTAAAAATGATAAGAAAATGTTAACATTTTTATTAAATTTCGTCGGCAGCGAGTCTGGTAACACAGACAAGTAAATTTTATACAGCACAAATGTATTTTAACTGTGTGTTACTTATTATACGGCAATTTTATGAATAAATAGTGAAATTATTTACTTACCTGTTATCATCATCATCATACCATATCCGCTCCCTATGTGGAGCATATGGATTCCACAAACTGCCTCCAGCCCAAGCGATCGGCCGCCAGCTCCCGTGCATCCCCCCAAGTCAAGTCCACGTCCCGCAGGTCTGACGCAAACTGCCGATGAATTGTCAACAGCGGACGACCAGGACGCCGAGAACCTGATGCCCTGTACAATAGGCAAGCATGGTTAAGGCTCTCAGGAGGCATATGTAGTAGGTATATGGCCCAGCCAGCCGAAATGCCTTCGCCGGATGACAGTTGATACCAAGGGTTGCCGTGTCCGTTGCCTCACCTCCGTGTTCCTTACAAAAGTCAAACCACCGCACACCTAATATTCTTCTAAGACACCTATTCTTAAAACTCAGAAGTCTCCCATTTTGGGCCCTGGTTAGGTGCCATGATTCGCAGCCAGCGTACAGGTGTGATGCAGGCGTTAAAAAGGCGGAATTTTGTTTTAACCGAGTAAACATGCGATCTTCAGACAGCTTTCATACTGTTGAATGCGAATACTGTTTTATACTTACTACTTACCTATAAGTATAATAATTCTCGATGCTGCTAATAAGACTAAGAAATGTACAAAAATCTAGCTCATGACACTCATGACGACTCTGAATGAGGTAATAATATGTAATTCTTTTAAGGTAATATTAGAATCGGTACAAAAAATAAACGCCCCCGGGTGGGCTCGAACCACCAACCTTTCGGTTAACAGCCGAACGCGCTACCCATTGCGCCACGGAGGCCAGCGAACGAGTCGAGAAATTAACGAAATACATCGATCGCTTCACTTTGATTTGCTATAAAATTTCAGGGTTATCAACTTTTAAAATATTGATAACCTGACACCTACCAGTCGGTACAATAAGAATATTGTATAGATGATAACAAATTTCGTATGTATTGCTTATAATGCACTTGAATAAAACACACACTTGAAAAACACTCGACATATAAACTAGCCATCAAAAAATGGATAATGGAGGTCGGTCTTACCTACAGGTCGTACACAAATGGAGGAATGGATCAGTCCAAGTAGATACTTAGGGAATATTTGACTTTAATTTAGACCACATATCTATACTTATGTTATTATAATAATTTTAAAAAAAATTATATTACCCATAGAGTTTATTTAGCAATACTGAAAATTTAATTCATAAACCTATTATAAAATTACTGATGTTGTATTATATCAATTAAGATTATATGTAGGATATATTACATTTAATTTTTTTAAATGTGTCCCTCGACACGGGATATCCCAGTGAGGGAGCATTATTTTTATATTAAAAAATTTAAAAACTCACAATGTACAAGTTCAAACAAAATAAATAAATAAAACTCGTTAAGAAGTTAAAGACTTATCATAAGTAGCTACATAAATTAATATTGTAAATATGATTGTAATATTATAGTCGGCAAGTAAAAAAGAAAAAGATGGAGGTTTCAAATTTGATCAAAAACATCCACAGAAAATTATTCTGAACGCTTTATAGAAATAAGACTGCGGTTGATACTTATTATGCTCCACCTCTGACTGAATTAATTTCAGCTGAGGTACAAATTTTAATTGATATTTAGTAGAAAGCTACATTCATGTGTAGGACACCTTTAAATTTGCAAGTTCAAACTTGCATTTTTCAAGTCACATCTCAAAATTAGTGTGCTCTCAGAGTGTAAAGTTAAGGCGAGGTGAATTATTCCATAAAAAAAATATGCTCCGGCGTTGGCTAAAATAGCTGTGATTTGTGATGCAAGGTTCGAAATCATAGAACACCCCCTCTATTAATTACGAATTTGGCTCTAAGTGACTACCAACTGCAGAACAATACTGAAAACAATACTTGCAAAACAAGCTCAGAGAACACAAGAGGAAAAAAATTTGAACAATGGCGACCGTAAATAATTGGGTATGAGAAAAAAATTCCAGGCAGCCGTCGTTGGAGCCAATGTTGAAGCGTAGATGGGAAAAATGTATTATTTTTTTTTTATTTTATTTACGGAAAAATCCATTTTAAAATACAGAGTTAAGCATAAAAGGAATAACAAGCAGTAAAAATAAAAGACAGAACATTACATTGGTGAAGCTAAGACAGTGAGAATAAATGTTGACACACTCAAGACAGGATCGGGTCTACTTCAGTGAATGTTTAAATCTTGATAGACTTTTACACCAAAGAAGTCCAGATCCCGTCTTGAGTTTACAATACGACACAATCGAGACAATGGGGCATGAAAACCATAGTTAGTTTTGTGGTGACTAAGGAACAGCACGTCATTATTTCTCAACCTACGGACTGGAATACAGAAAGTCACTTGAGTCAGTAAAGATGGTGCATCTATCATGCCATTTAGCAATTTAAATATGAAAATGGAATCAATGTTAGATCTACGCTTTTGAAGACTAGAGATTCTCAACACTGACTCCATATCTTCATGGGTGTAATCATCTCTCCCCAGACCGATCATCCATGCTACTTTTCTGAGTAGGCGGTGTTGCACCGATTCAATGTGGTTGATACGGCCTACATAGGAAGGAGACCAGATTACAGAAGCATACAAAAAAAAATTCTGATCAAGAGAGATTACGTCAAAAGATAAAGATTTAATAATTTGCTTGTGACTATTCTTTCTAAATCAGGGGTGGAACATAGGGATCAACGCTCGTATATCCAACATTTTTTCAATTTATTTGATGTTTTGAATTATTTTCTTAGAAACTCCCACGACTTACAGTTTCTAAATTCTGTAGCCCCGTTTTAACACGGCTTCGAAATAAGAAAGCGTACCTACGTACATTTTATGAATTATTCATTTTATACATACTGGACCCCCATAAATTTGCTATTCTTTCATCGTTTGTATTGTTCCCGACTTGTAGGGGATTTGGTTATCGAAACATCAAATCTAAACTTGACACGTTACGTTGCCCCTTTATATAGACCTCTTTGTGACCTATTTTCAGTGTTTTGTTATAAACAAGGAAGATAGAGCTCTAAGGAACAATTCCCAAACAAAAACTTTACAAGGTACAATGCTATGTACTTATAGCAACCGTTGGTTGTGACAACACATAGATAAACATAGTGCTCTAATTGGCTCCACCAGCTCCCAGTAAAAGATAGTAACAAGTACCATAATCAATTTATGCTTACGCCGTATCCACCGTGCAACAAAACTCGATATATAAGCGGGAAACCAGTGAATCTACATCATACTTTGAGCTAATTTTGTAGATTTTTTTAATTTTTCATTTGACCCATAGTTTTTAGGAAAATTGAGTAAGAAGTAGATTTTTTTTTCGATTCATTTTTGCTAAATTTTTATAAAATGTGATAAATTTAGTCAAATTAAACTATCCATAAAGAAAACAAAAAGAAAAACAGCACTTTAATAAGAATTTGTGCAATTAAAACATATTATTCGATTTTATGATAATGACAAGTTTTTACTGTTTCCTGGCCTGGAAGGAAGTAAGCAGAGAAACTTTATATTATTGAAGATAGATACGAGTATGCGTGATTTTTTCTTTCTCAATAGTATTTTGTTACTACATGGCCTAGTCAGCCGAAACGCCTTTGACAAAGGAATTAATAAAAATAAAAATAAAATATTTGAATATCGTATAAAAGAAAGGCATTAATAGCTACCGTATAATAATGTACGCTATGCCGTCCTTCTAACTTTTTAAATACATAACAGTTATGTAGCCATGGTTTTCGGAGAAAACGTTTATCTCTTTTCTGTCATATTTAATCGTATTGCGTAGAAAGAGAAGACTGTAAGATTCCGCCTCGTAGCATAGTGGTAGCGCATTTGGCTACCGTGCCTGAGGTCGCGGGTCAACATAAAATATATTCTTACATGAGATTTTCATATTAATATTTCATGTGTGATACCTTGGACTGGTACTGAAACGTAAGACTGATCATCTTGTCTTCATGTAATAAAATGATCAAGATACACTGCTCTTGGTGTACCAATGCAGTGCCCTATGCACCATTGGGTGCGGATGAGGGAAAGTAGTAGTAGTAGTAAGATTATCAAGCAGCTTGATTTTGTAATTTTTTAATATTCCTCACTTGGCCAATAACGCTATTAGTGTTAAAATTATTTTTGTGTGAAATAACTAATATAAAAAAGACAATAGATTAAACCGTTGCCATTGTAATACAAATTCTCGTATAATATTTTTTGTCTCTACTGCTACTTTCCCTTATCCGCACCCAATGGTGCATATGGCACTGCATCGGTACACCAAGTGCAGTGTTACATGTTATTATTTTTGTCTCAGTATTTTACCTAGTATGTCTATATGAATATTCGCTGCTATATCATCAAAAAATATTCATGTTCGCTCATTCCTCCCCGGGGTAATATGAGTTTATTCAGAATTATTATAATATGGAATACAGACGAGGTTGTTGGCTGCAATAATAATAAAATATATTTTTCACGTGTAACATAATATCCTTTTGGGAAAATGGCTCCCAAATGAAACAGATTCAAATTCAGGTCTAAATAAATGTTTCTGTAATAACAATACTAAATAACGTTTCGAAGCGAAATAAAATAACAAAATACGTGGAAGTTTTATTGTAGATAATATTTTTATCAACCAGTACAGTAAAAAAAATTACAAGGATTATTTGTAATCATTTGTTCGAAATATTTTTTATCAATTACCAATTATGCTTTTTTTTACAAAGATAGGCTATTTTCTTTCGTTCCTAGTCCTAGGAAGATTGAGTCAATTGACTCAATCTCAACTTGTAAGAGGAAAACATAACGATTAAAATTAATGTATCAGATAGTGGGAGATAGATATAGTTGTATTTTTTTCACTGTAAAATACAAATGGAACATAAAATTTTTACAGCCGTCTTTGAAATAGCTTGTCTAGTGTTAACTTCACAGGCCAATCATTAAAATCATGACGGCCTCCGAAGCGTAATGGCTAAGACGCTGGACTCACGATACGGGGGTTCCGGCCTCGATTCCCGGTGAGAACTCAAAAAATCAAAACTGATTTTTCTCAAGCCTGGGTGTTTCTGACGTTGTTCCCCTCTGTAATTGGGCCTCCTGGCCTGTTGAGGTGGTTAAAAAAAATGTATATGTTTTAACGAAATCTATGTGACGCAATATTGTTCCTATAAATCTCTGCTGAAAACTAACATTTAAAAATATTTATGTGACATAAATCCGTAGAAGAATCTGATATTTTCTAAATATTTGAACAAAATGCATGTGACGTAATGCTGTCCCCATAAATCCATACAAAATTGACCGGTCTGCGGTCATAAAGTGACTCGCAAAACTTCGGTATTGGCTACGCTGACGTTTTAATAAAAAGACTCACGATACACGGGTCAACATGAAATCAATACATTTTATATGAGTTTCATAAAATGTAAAGTGTAACGACTTTATGAAGAAGCTTGCCTTTTTTACCTCTATTTACCGAGTCGAGACCAGTAGACACACGGGGATCACGTGCAAATTGCATTAGGGTGGGATTCCTAGCTGTCGACATCATTTTACTTTTAATTATGTGACTAATTTTTCTTTTGATTAAGATTATTTCAACAGAAAAATAGCATTTAAATGTAGGTACATTGTGCATTACTTTGAATGCATTATATTTAAATGGGGGGTTGAAGAAATGACATCCTACAAAAATCTATGAAATTTGCAAAAAAATTCAACATCCATAATTTTTATTTTAATCTAATATTTGAAGACTACAAACCTAAAAAATAGCATGCCTAATAAATAGAAAGATTTTTTTTGCAAACCAGTGTTTTGATGTACATAGATCTGCTTCGGGTACTAAAATTACCGTGACTTAGTTTTGAATGCATGTCACGTGAATATCACGCGTCTCGGGTGTTATGACTGATATTCTCGAGTGGATAAACAGACTTTAGTAGTAAGTATAGATATTGAACAACTGCTCCATTTTTTATTTTCGATTTTCCTTTATCCTAGATCTAAGGGTGTTATTACATACGCATGACCGACGCCGACGTCGATCGATGGAAGGGTCACCCCCGCAGTCGCGCGTCGTACCGCGCGTTGCTGTGAAGCAACTGCGCGGCAAGATCAAGCAAGACCCATCAATCGACCGTTGATATATTTATGTCGGTCACGCGTATTTTATAACACACCCTAACTTTTTTATACGGGTACCTATATAAAAAATAATAATAACCTTGCAGCACAAACTGTGCGTCCTGACAAAACGCACAGTTTACGTTGCACCTTAGTCCGGTCGATTGCGACGTAATTTCGGGCAAAGTATGTATTTTCCAGGTAATTTTGATAAAAATTTTAGAGATCTACATTCCGTTTTGAGTAAATTATGCTCGTGCTGCCTTTTTCGTGTTTGATGGTATATATTTTTTAAAATATAATAACTTTGAGCAGTCGAATTTTGTAAAATTTGTCCAGCGACGCCACTTTAGTATTTATGTTTTTAGAGAAAAAAGAGACTGCGCGGACTTGGAAGGAAAAAGTCTACCGAGGGTCTGGTAAAATTAACCACCTCTATGGTGTATATTTAAACGTATACAAAATTTCACTTGTTTCATCGGCTATTGGGGATAATAATTGAAGGTATTTGCTTGAATATTTTTAATTATTTATATATAAAAATAATTGTTTGTATCTCTATAGAAAATGGTTTGCGATAGACCCGTGCATATTTTGCACAAATGGATATCTGCAGCACTCTCGGAAAGCGCTTTTAAAAGTTTCATATTAATAAAAAATCAGCAGCGCCATTTTGAAGCAATAAAATCAAATAATATGCCAATAAATTATTAGAGTATCAACAAAGCTCTGTTTGTACAGTAAAACGATCGTGATTGCGCGACAAAGTACGAAGATAAAAATATTGAATTTTTTATATTTACACATTAAAATTTTATCGGTGTGAATGTACAATATTTTAAATATTCACACGAGAGTTTTTTATGTTACCTATATCCATATCTACTTTTTATCGGGGGAATAGGTAAAGATTTTTTCAATTCTTGCTCTCTCTCTAGCACAGTAAAAATTTGTATGTACTATAAATATTAATACCCTTATTGTGTGTAAAATTATTTATTTATATATTAACAATCGAACAATTTAACATTATGTTTACACGATTTTTTTTTACAAGCAAGAAAAATATAACGAGAACAAAAACAGCAAAGACAGAATTGCAGGCAGGCAGAATTTTATCTGGTTATACGGTTTATTGGTAAAAAATATATAAATATAAAAAAGTAAAGATACTAAATGACGTTTAAATACAGGAATATCTTTTAATTCATAATTTTTTTTTATTATATATTAAATAATAATACACTCGATTTCAGGTTCAATCGCGTTATTTGTTTTTCAGTTAAGGAGGTTTTCATTAAATTTAATTTATCGAAAAGGAAAGGAGTTATCTATCGAAGAATTCGCCCGCTCGAAGTGTATAAAGTTTCTTACAAGATTTCCATAGAACATGAACCATGTAGCAATTTTGCAAATGTTCGTGTCTTCCCAAAACTTTTCTTATATCCAAGGGTCAGAAGGCTCTCAAGGAAAATACTTTATTCGGTCAATCAAAGGAGGAATCCCTTTGAAACTGAATAATTTTATAGTCTTAAAGGAAACCAGATTCCTCGTTAACTTCGTTACACAAGGTCAGCGAATCTAATTCTCTCAACTTTGGCAAAGCCAAAATGGAAAATCAAATAACAATTAATTAACAAGTAAATATTTGAACCACTTGATTGTCTTGTTGCTTTCATCACAAGGGTTTGTGCCTTGTGCCAAGTCTTGTATACGAAAGTTTGCTCATTTGTCTTACCATCAAAGGTTCCGATCAAAGTTAACTTAATCGATCGCATGGACAATGGCCATTAGCCATTAGTATTGCAAATGGTTACCAAATTATTTCAGGATAGGTAAATGAAGGGAGTCCGCAGGTCAAGAATACAATGAAACAAAAGTTAGAAAGCTTTCAGACGAGATGTAGCCATTTTTTGAGTCAGCCATGTTACTAATGAAATTAACAAAATTGTTAAAGGGATAATTCCAAGATATTTGCAAAACAAATTAAAAAACAATGTCTTTTTTCATAAATATGCAACAAGATGTTCAAAAAATATAAGATTAGAAAAGAAAAGAAAAGCTATGTCACAGAATTGTCTAATGTATAAAAGGCATTAAAATGTATGAGAAGATTCCTAATGAAATAAGAAATGAACAAAATGTAAATTTATTTAAGTTAAATGTAATAAATATATGTGTGTGAAAAATATTAGTGTAGGTATCATATTGTAGCTAAATTGAAAAATGTATAATAGTAGTATAAGAATAGTAAGGAAAAAAAATGAAGTGTAATATAATAATAATAGTATATGTAAAAATTATATAGAACTAAATAAATATAATAATAAAAAATAAAAAAAACATTCAAATAATTGGCCGTAAATCTTATGAAATTCGCAATTAAAAGAAAATATACGTATAAAAATATTATTTTTAATTTCACTGTTTAAAGGCAGACAATAGATTTTAACTTCACAGAGAAACCGAATATGCAAAAATATGTATGATTTTTGTTATTTAACGAACATAGGGGACGAAACATCGACATTTATTTTAGCGGGTTATTTTAGTAAATAAAAGTCAAAAACATATTCAGCATAAATAAATTTGAATATTTTTTTACGTACCAATGTAAATCTTGCCTATTTACAGTAGAGTTGTTAGTAAATTGGAGGATACATGTCTATCGAAATCCATGAAATACTTAATATTCTTCTCCTACACCACATATCGAAGGCACCAAACGTATTCATTTATAACTTATTACTATGTAACGTAGTCTTATAAATACTATAATATAACATTACATATTCCTGAACTACGATGCTCAACTTTGACAAATACGCAAAAGAAGGAGTAAGTAACGACTAGTAAACAGAAGTATCAAAAAGAAAACGAACTCCTATTTTATTAAAATAATATATTGTATGTCATGTCTGTACTCAGACGGAAATAAATTACAGTGTCACATAGAAGCTTGGACCAAGAATTGGCAGAAGAAATAGATAGATAGCAATAAAGTGGTAATAATCTTCAAAAGAAAGATCGCCAGTGCTTAAACAAGTTGAAAAAACTAAAGCAAAAAATGTTCTTTTACCGTTCACTTATGCCTGTCTTCTGAGGAGCAGAATTCAGTAATAGAAGTAGTTGAAAAGTTCTATGAGCGGCAAAAGTTCTCCGAGCTTTCCTTTAAAAAAGCTTAATTTAACTGTCGAAACTATTGGAAATTTATATAACAAATGGTAGCAGACGTTTCATTCAGCGGACTAGCAACTAGCACAAACGGACAGAATATTAAACTGAAAGGAAATCATAAAAGCGATATGAAAAAATATTATTTTATGAATATCAGAATATTTTATCAACATTAGATAGTAGTTTTTTAGCATCAGGATAAAGTTTAAAGACAGTAAAATAGATGATAGAATTACATAACTTACTTAATTTATGCATCATAATGTATTAAAATTTACGATATCATTTAAAATATACATAGACGAAAATGGGATAACAGTAAGGACAGCTAAGATCAGAGTTATTTAGAGGATTTTAATAAAATATATATTGGAGATAAATACATTATTTAAGAAAAAAAGAAGAGGATATAAACATACTTTTTGTCGATGCGTGACAGCCTTCTTTAAAAACTTGGTTTTTATACATACGTACACCGTATAACAAAACTCGATGTACAAGCGGGAAACCAGTGAATCTACACCATATTATAGAATTTAAAAAAATATTTGACCGATTTTTTATTTTGTTTTCGAGAAAATTGAGTAAGTACAAAATTGATTTTTTTTTCAAAAAATTTTTACAAATTTATTTCGTTAAATTAATACTATCCATAAAGAAAAGAAAATAAAATTAGCTGTATTTTAATAATAATTTGTCAAATTTTTACTTCTGCGGTACTTATGAAAGCTTTTACGAGAAGAAGAAGAAAAAATTTACAAGCTCAGATTCAAAAGTCATACTAAACATTCGACTCCAAATATGATGTAGATTTACCAGTTTTCGTGTCGTACTTCTAGTTTTGTTACTCCATGTGTATAACGTACTTTTCTGTTACGGGCCACCTTGCTCGTATGAGCGAATTAAATTTAAAATATGTATTTCACATACCTACATCATTTTAATGTACTAACATTTCTTTCATCAATAAATATTTCTTCTTCTTCTTTCACCACGTTCGCTCCGATGCGGAGCATGTGGACATCACAAGATCCCTCCAGGACTCCAGGAGACCCTATCGCCAGCCAGATTTCTCTCCTCCTCCCACGTCAGGCCCACATCCATCAGCTCCGCTGAGTACATCCGTAAGATGGTCATCAACGGCCCGCCAGAACGGCGGGATCCTGCAGGCGTAAAGAAGAGGCAGCTCGGGCGTTTAATTAAATACTTTTAATTTCAATTTTT